>CAUYPK010128546.1:0-22750 GCA_963574355.1 Loris lydekkerianus
ATTTTGTACCTTTTGTTTGCGTCCTTGTGGTCTCAGCTCGCCTCAGTGGTGTTGATGTGCGATCTCCAACCTTCTCTCCTGGTATAGCTCGAATCCTCCAGGTTACTTACTAAATTTCCATACTTTAACTCTCCTTCTGGACGGGAGCCTCTGTGAAAAGCTGGCTTCAGTCCGTCATCTTGTCTCCCCCTCTTACCTTTTGTATTCTGTGGTGTGCCTTTATTATTCTTTTATTAGTGTTTGTTAATGTTGATTCACAAATGTTTTGATTTTTATAAAGCCTAATCTTTCTGACATTCCCCCCCCTTTCTTTTTTCCCTCCATACTTTTACTCCCTCCCATCCTTCCTCTTAGTCTTTTTCATTTTTTACTGTCTGTGCCTTATTCTTAACTCAAAGGTTTTGTATCCTCTGAAATCTTGAGATAAAAATAAATAAACATTAGAGAAATGTAAAAATGTTCAACATAATTTAAATAATGATTTCATAGTTTTTTTATTAAGTCTTTGGTACATAGATCATAAATACATTTATGCCATTTTCTATGTGTTGATTCATTGTACAAATTGGAGTGCTTACATCACACTAATCAACATACTTTTCAATGCATTTACCTAATTATAGCATTAGGACATTTGTGCTCTACATGTGAGATTCAACTTGTACTTGAAATGAGCTCCATGGGTGTGGTCCCCCAACTATTTCCTACTATCCCACCCACCTCATCCCATCACCTCTCCCTCCACTCCCCTCCTTCACCATAGGCTCAAGGTGTGTTCATTTTTTTATTTGCAAGTGTGAGTGATAATAAATTTATTTCACGTAGTACTGAGTACATAGGAAACTTTTTTTTTCTATTTCTGAGATAATTTACTAAGAAGAGTATTTCCCAGCTTTATACATATAAACAGAAAAAGGGAAAAGCCTCCATTTATTTTTTTCACTACTGCATACCATTCTATGGTATACATATACCACAATTTTTTTTATTAAATCTTAGCTGTGAAAATTAATACAATCATGGGGCACCATACACTTGTTTTATGTAACATTTAACATATTTTCATCATACTATGGTTAACATAGCCTTCCTGGTATTTTGTTAGATATTGTGTTTTAAACAATTATATTCTACATTTAGTAAGTTTCACATGTACTCTTGTAAAAGGCACCATAGGTGTAATCCCAACAGTCACCGTCAATTTGCCCACCCTTCCTTCTCCCTCCCATTCCTCACCCCCTTCCACATATTCTTAGGTTATAACTGGCTTATAGCTTACATATGAAAGTCATAAATTACTTTCATAGTAGGGATGAGTACATTGGATACTTTTTCTTCCATTCTTGAGATACTTTACTAAGAACAATATGTTCCAGCTCCAACCATGTAAACATGAAAGAGGTAAAGTTTCCATCTTTCTTTAAGACTTCATAGTATTCCCCAGAATACATATGCCACAATTTATTTATCCATTTGTGGATCAATGGGCACTTTTTCCATGACTTAGCAATTATGAATTGGGCTGCAATAAACATTCCAGTAGAAATATGTTTGTTATAATGTGATTTTTGTTCTTCTGGGTACATACCTAGTAGAAGAATTATAGAATTGAATGGAAAATCTATTTTTAGATCTTTAAGTGTTCTACAAACATCTTTCCAAAAGGAATGTATTAATTTGCATTTTCACCAGCAATATAAAAGTGTTCTCTTTTCTCCACATCCATGCCAACATCTCTGGACTTAGAATTTTGTGATATGGGCTAGTATTACATGAGTTAGATTATATCTTAGAGTAGTTTGGATTTGGATTTCTCTGATGATTAAGAATGATGAGCATTTTTTCATATGCCTGTAGGCCATGGCCCTGTCTTCTTCAGAGAAGTTTCTCTTCAAGTTCCTTGCTCAGCCTAAAATGGGATCACTTGTTCTTTTGTTGCTTACACATTTCAGTTCTCTGTGAATTCTGATTATTAAACCTTTGTTTGAGCCATAACCTGCAAATATCTTCTCCCATTCTGAGGACTGTCTGCTTGTTTACTTACTGTGTTCTTGGCTGTGCAGAAGCTTTTGAGTTTGATCAGGTCCAGGTATTGTATTTTTGAAGCTGCTTCAATTGCCTGGGGTGTCCTCTTCATAAAATATTTGCCCAGGCCAATTCCTTCAAGAGTTTTCTCTGTAATTTTTTCTAGTATTTTTATAGTTTTATGTCTTAAATTTAGATCTTTAATCCATTGAGAGTCTATCTTAGTTAATGTTGAAAAGAGTGGGTCCAGTTTCCATCTATGACAGGTTGCCAGCCAGTTTACCCAGCACCATTTGTTAAATAGGAAATCTTTTCCCCACCGAAAGTTTTTAATTGGCTTGTCAAAGATCAAATAATGGTAAGTAGCTGTGTTTATCTCTATTCTGTTCCACACATCCACCTCTGTTTTTGTGCCAATACCCTTTTGATCACTATGGATTTATAGTACAGTCTCAGGTCTGTTAGCATGACTCCTCCTGCTCTGTTTTTATTTCTGAGTAATGTCTTGGTTACTTGAGCTTTTTTCTGATTACATATAAAATGATGTATTATTTTTTCAATATCTTTAAAGTATGACAGTGGAGTTTTAATAGGGAGTACATTAAAATTGTACATTTCTTTGGCTATTATGGACATTTTAACAAGACTGATTCTTCCCAGTCATGAGCATGGTATATTCTTCCATTTGTTAAAATTTTCAGCTATATTTTTTCTTAGTTTCATAGTTCTCTTTATAGAGATCTTTTATGTCCTTTGTTAGATAAACTCTCAAATATTTCATCTTCTTTGGCCCTACTATGAATGGAATAGAGTCCTTAACTGTTTTTTCAGTTTGACTATTTTTTGTATATATAAAGGTTACCAATTTATGAGTGTTGATTTTCTAACCTGAGATGCTGCTGTGTTCCTTGATCACTTCTAAGAGTTTTATAGTAGAATCTATGGTGGTTTTCAGATATACAATGATATCACCTGCTAAGAGCCAAAGTTTGTTCTCTTCTGACCCTTGATTGCCTTTTCTTCCCTAATTGTGGTGGTTAAAATTACATGTTACAATGTTAAAGAGCAGTGGAGACAATTGTCAGTCTTTTGTGGTTCCTGATCTGAGTGGAAATGATTTCAATTTAACTCTACTCAATATGATATTGGCTGTGGGTTTGCTGTAGATGGCCTCTATCAGTTTAAGAAATGTCTCTTCATAGCAGTTTTCTTAAGTATTCTGATCTTGAAGCAATGTTGGATATTATCAAAAACCTTTTCTTTACCAATTGAGATAATCATATAGTCCTTGTTTTTTAATTTGTTTATGTGCTGAATTATATTTATAGATTTACATATATTAAAATAGCTTTGAGACCCTGGGATAAAACTGACTTGGTCATGATATATAATTTGTTTGATATATTGATGGATTTTGTTTGTCAGGATCTTGTTGAATATTTTTGCATCTATATTCATTAGCGATATTGGTGTATAATTTTCTGTTCTTGTTGTGTCTTTTTCTGGTTTGTGGATCAGGGTGATGTTTACTTCATAGAACGTGTTGGGTAGTATTCTTTCTTTTTCTGTATTTTGGAACAAGTTGAATAGTATAAGAACTAGTTCCTCTTTAAAGGTTTGGTAGAATTCTGATATAAATCCATCTGGTTTTGAACTTTACTTTTTAGGGAAATTTTATATGGTTGATGCTATTTCAGAACTTGATATATACACCTGTTCAACATTTGCACTTTCTACTCACTATGTCTTGAAAAGTTATGTTGCTGCAAGTATTGATAAATTTTTCTTAAATTTTTATTTTTCTGACAGTAAATTTTTTTGTAATATTCCTTAAGAATTTTTTAATTTTGAATTTTTTAACTTTTTTAATTAATTTATTTTTTTATTAAATCATAGTGTGTACATTGATATGATTATGGGGCATCATACACTAGCTTCATAAACTGTTTGACACATTTTCATCACATTGGTTGACATAGCCTTCCTGAGGATTCTGTTGTTATTTAGTCTTTGTCATTTCTGATTGACAAACTTAGAGATTTTACAGTATTTTTCCTCTTCAGGTTAGACAATTTTACTGATTAAAAAAACTTTTTGATTTATTGTATAATTATTTTGTTTTCTATTTTATTTAATTCTGCAATAATTTTTGGTTATTTATTTTCTTCTACTGGTTTTTGGGTTGGAATATTTTCCATTTCCAGTTGCATAAGCTGTCTCAATAAGTTGTTAACTGTCTCTCTTTCTATTCTATTGAGGAAAACTTGTAGTGCTATAAATTTTCCTCTTAGGATATCTTACATCTGACTGCTTTGAGAATTTTCTCTTTCATACTAACTTTAGCGAAGTTAATTATAATATGCCTGGGGTATGTCTTACTGATACTGAGTCATACTGGGGTTCTGAAACTGTATGTTATCCAACTTTCAGAATCTCTTGGATTCTCTTTTATAATTTCATGAAGAAGGGTCTCTGTGTTTTGTGAGGCCACTTCATCACTTTCGGGGATTCCAGTGAGGTGAATATTAGCCTTCTTCCCAGAGGTCTCTGAGAGAATGATCCATTTTTGCTCTCCATTTCTCTTCCTCTTTGAGAGTTTGGGAGCATTCAAAGCGTCTTCAATGTCAGAAATCCTTTCTTCTGCTTGTTCCACTCTGTTACTGAGAGATTCTACTGTATTTTTTTGATCTATGGGGACTGCAAATTCTGGCTTCAGTGTGTCAAAATATTTGGTGGTTTTATCTTTAAATTTGTTAAATTCTCAAGGCAACTTTTGAATTTCTCCTTGAATTCCTAATTTCAATTTTTGAATTGCTGCTTGAATTTCTAATGTCAAATTGTCCTCCATTTTATTAATCTTGTTTGCAATCCAAATTCTGAATTTGATTTACGACATCTCGGCCAGTTGTTTATGAATGGGATGTGTTTCTGAATAGTGCCCTTTTTTTTGTTGTTGTTATTGTTTCTTTGTTTGTTTTTGTTTTTTCCATTGAGTGGCTAAGTGGTTCTTTCTTGTTTTCTGCTGGGGTTTGTTCAACCCTAGTGAAACAGTTACTCTGGTTTGTGGATCAGGGTGATGTTTACTTCATAGAACATGTTGGGTAGTATTCTTTCTTTTTCTGTATTTTGGAACAAGTTGAATAGTATAAGAACTAGTTCCTCTTTAAAGGGTTGAAGTCTCATCTGTGGAGAATCACCAGTAATTAATTCACCCCAGCTACCGCAGCCAACAGTTGGAAAAGGAAAATCAAACTTTCCTACAACCACACATCCAGGGCACCACCTGAATTGTCCTCAAGTAATTGACTCAGTACAAAATGTAAAAATTGTCTCAGGCAGCACCTGTCTCAGGTGGGAGAGTTTAAAAAATATCTGGCAACTGGATCACAAGGGCCTGGTGACTACTCTGATATGGCTTGCTCCTGTGCTACATGGAGTCAGGAGGAGCCACCCAGCAAATAGATCAGTCTGGGAAGGTTGATGCTTCCTCCCCCACCTTGCACTTCTGTCACACCCAGTCACTGAAAGCCCTGCAGTTGGCTGACCCACTTGCCTGTAGTGAACAGATACTCCAGGGGTTTGCAACTGCCTGAATCACAAGGAAATCTATTTATGCTCAGCCAGGCTGCTATGCTCCACCTCTATCAAGCAGGAGGAGGTGAGGCCTGACAACCTAGGGTTCTTGATGAAGGCTGAGGGGTGTTCACTTAGTTCCAGCCCTGCCCCGATTGAAGTTACTGACAGAAAAGAATGAAACAACTTTGTGGGAATTTGTTTTGTTCCTGCTAAATTCCCCTGCAGAAGAGAGGCTGTTCAGAGTTCCCAGAGCCTGCACCTCAGGGCCTCTCTTTGCTCCTGCAGGTTTCTATTTGGTTACCTGTCAGTTCTATCCTGACTTACTTTGTTTATAGTCTGAAGATCATCTGAGGGCCAGGTGCATCTTAGGCTCAGTAAAGAGGTCCTCTAAGTCAGCCCCACCTTGCAAACTTCCCGGGTCTGTGAGTGCGTTTCTCGTCCCTGTGCTCCACCCAGGTCAGTAGTGCCTCAGGCAAATTCTTTACTCATAAGGCCTACATTTATATCCCAGATATGTTCCATGGTGGTTGCCACCTGTGTAGATGCTCAGCCTCCTCTGGTTACCCTGGGAGACAGGGGGTGTGGCTGCAGAATATTCAGGAGTGAGCCATATTGTTAAAAAAAGACAGCTGCTGCTGCTTAGCTCAAGGCACTGCTTCTACAGTGTGGTTCCCTCTCAGCTGACTGTCCTCTCCTCACTCTCATGCCCCAGAGTCAGCACTGAATAGCTACAGTTTAGGCCCTGTCCACACCACTCAAGAAATCACCCAAGAATATGGACTCCTTGAGGACAGGCCACCAGACTTCAGAATGAGAGTGGAGGGGGCTGCTGGGAACTCAGAATTGCAGGCACAGAATATATATAGTTTTATGCCTGGCAGGAGAATGCCATGGCACCCTTGTATGTTCAGTTTTTAGAGGGTTTCTTCTGTGAAGTATAGTAGGAGGAGCTTTGGACTCTGCTCATTGTTTGTGTGGAAATTTGAGCCATTGTCATTTCAAAGGGAACTCCAATTTGCTGGTTATGGATTTTGTACATTTTGTTTGTAAACTTGGGGTCACAGCTTGCCTCAGTGGGGTTGATGTGCATTCTTGAATCTTCTCTGTTGGTGCAGGTCAAATCCACCAGGTTACTTGCTAAACTGCTGTCCTTTAACTCTCCTTCTGGACAGGAGCCTATGTGGAAAGCAAACTTCAGTCATTCGTCTTGTGTTCACTTTGTTCAGCTTCTTATTGGAGAATCTATCCAACACTGCTAAAGGAGTGTTGAAATCTCTGACTATTAGTAGCTGGAGGACATTAAGTTGTTCATGTTTGTTAGTTTTTTTTTTTTTATAAATTGAGGTGCATTCTGGCTAGATGCATAAATATTAATAATTAAAATCTCATCATATTGAGTATTACTCTTAACAAATATGAAGAGACCATTCTTATCCTTTGTTATTTTCATTGGTTTAAAGCCTATTGAATCTGCAAATAGAATTGCAACACCTGCTTTTTTCTCATTACAATTTGCCTGACTATGGACAACCATCCTTTCATTATGAGTCTATATTTATCATTTAAGGTAAAGTAAGATTCTTGCATGCAGCATATATCTGCCCTGAGTTTTGTATTTAGTCACCCAGCCTGTTTGATTTTATAGAACAGTTTAAGCTATTCACATTAATGGAGAATTTTGATAATACTGGTAAAATTTTTGGTTTCAAGTTTTTTGAATGTCCAATGGATATTTTTAATCCTTTTGCCACTGTGGAAGTTGGAGTTTGATCAAAAGTTTCTGAGAAAGTTTCCTCTTGATTTAGAGGGTTGGCCTGGTCATTATTAAAGATAGGTCTGAGAATATGCTGAAGAGTTGGTTAGGTTATGGAAAACTTTTTCAATATGTGGATGTTATTAAAACATTTATTTTCTTCATCATAAATGAAACTCAGTTTAGCTGGATACAGGATTCAGGTTTGAAAGTCATTTTGTTTTTGGATATTAAAATTCAATGACCACCCTCTTCTGGATTAAAAGTTTACAGCAGAGAAATCTGCAGTCATTCTAATATTCTTTCCTTTGTTGATTATGGTTTTCTTATGTCTGGCTGCTTTAAGAATCTTCTCCTTCATATTAACTTACTGAAGTTAATTATGAGGTGCCTGGGGGATGTTTTATTTGGGTTGAGTCCTGCTGGGGTTCTGAAACTGTCTCCCTTCTGAATTTCAGAATCTCTTGGTATGTCTGGAAAATTATCTTTTATAGTTACAGTGAGAACAGCCTCTGTGCCTTGTGTTGCAACTTCATCATTTTCATGGATTCCAATGAGGCAGATTTTAGCCTTCTTTGAATTATCCCAGAGCACTTTGAGAAAATGATCCATTTTTGCTCTCCATTTCTTTTCCTATTTGAGAGTTTGGAATCATTCAAAAGTGTTTTCTTCCTGTCCACACTCCTTTTCAACATTGTAATGAAAGTTTTAGCCACCACAATTAGGAAAGAAAAGACAATCAAGGGTATCCATATAGGGTCAGAAGAGAATCAAACTTGAGCTTTTCTCAGATGATATGATTCTATACCTGGAAAACGCTAGGGATTCTACTACAAAACACTTAGAAGTGATCAAGATACACAGCACTGTCTCAGGTTACAAAATCAACACTCATAAGTCGATAGACTTTATATATGCTAACAACAGTCAAGTTGAAAAAACAGTTAAGGACACTATCCCATTCACAGTAGTGCCAAAGAAGATGAAGTATTTGGGAATTTATCTAACAAAGGATGTAAAAGATCTCTATAAAGAGAACTATGAAGCTCTAAGAAAAGAAATAGCTGAAAATATTAACAAATAAAAAAACATACCATGCTCATGGCTGGGAAGAATCAACATTATTAAAATGTCTATAGTAGCCAAAGCAATATATAATTTCATTGCAATCCCTATTAAAGCTCCATTGTCATACTTTAAAGAACTTGAAAAAACAATACTTTGTTTTATATGGAATCAGAAAAAAAACTGAATAGTCAAGATACTACTCAAAAATAAAAATAAAGCAGGAGGAATCACACTACCAGACCTCAGACTATACTACAAATCGATAGTGATCAAAAAAGCATGGTATTGGCACAAAAACAGAGAAGTAGATGTCTGAAACAGAATAGAGAACCAAGGAATAAACCCAGCTACTTACCATTATTTAATCTTTGACAAGCCAATTAAAAACATTCAGTGGATAAAAGATTCCCTATTTAACAAATGGTGCTGGGTGAACTTTCTGGCAACCTGTAGAAGACTGAAACTGGACCTACACCTTTCACCATTAACTAAGATAGACTCTCATTGGATTAAAGATTTAAACTTCAGACATGAAACTATGAAAATACTAGAGGTGAGTGCAGGGAAAACCCTTGAAGAAATTGGTCTAGGCGAGTATTGTATGAGGAGGTTCCACCAGGCAATTGAAGCAGCTTCAAAAATAAACTACTAGAACTTGATCAAACTTAAAATTTTCTGCACAGCCAAAAACACAGTAAGTAAATCAAGCAAACAGCCCTCAGAATTGGAGAAGATATTTGCAGGTTATATCTCTGACAAAGGTTTAATAACCAGAATCCATGGAGAAAACAAATGCATTAGCAAGAAAAGAACAAGGGATCCCACCGCAGGCTGGGCAAGGGATTTGAAGAGAAAATTCTCTGAAGAAGACAGGCGCATGGCCATCAGACATATGAAAAAATGCTCACCATCTCTAATCCTCAGAGAAATGCAATCAAAACTACTTTGAGATATCATCTAACCCCAGTGAGACTAGCCTATATCACAAAATCCCAAGACCAGAGATTTTGGTTTGGATGTGGAGAAAAGGGAACACTTTTACACTGCTGGTGGGAATGTAAATTAATACATTCCTTTTGGAAAGATATATGGAGAACACTTAAAGATCTAAAAATAGACCTACCATTTAATCCTGTAATTCCTCTATTGGGCATATACCCAGAAGACCAAAAATCATATTATTACAAAGATATTTGTACCAGAATATTTATTGCAGCCCTACTCACAATTGCTAAGTCATGGAAAAAACCCAAGTGCCCATCAATCCATGAATAGATTAATAAATTTTGGTATACATACACTGTGAAATACTATGCAGCCTTAAAGAAAGATGAAGACTTTACCTCCTTTTTATTTACATGGATGGAGCTGGAACATATTCTTGTTAGTAAAGTATCTCAAGAATGAAAGAGAAAGTATCCAATCACACCCCTAGTATGAAACTAATTTAGGGCTATAACCCAATTGCAACCTAGGAATGGGGGAAGGGGGAAAGGAGGGAGGAGGGGGGAGAGGAATGAAGGGAGGGGGGTTGGTGAGAATACACTTGTGGTACATCTTACAAGGGTATATGTGAAACTTAATAAATGAGGAATGTAAATGTCTTAACACAATAACTGTGAAATTTCCAGGAAGGCTATGTTAACCAGTGTGATGTAAATGTGTCAACTGGTCTATGAAACTAGTGTGTGCTGCCCCATGATCATATCAATGTATGCAGCTCTAATTTAATTTAAAAAAAAAAAGGAAAAAATTGCCAAATTTTTGGAACCAAAAGACAGTGAAGACATGAATTATAGAACCTGTGGGATACTGCAAAGACAGACTTAAGATGGGAATTTTTGGCACAGCAAACCTTCCTCAAGAGAACAGAAAGATAGGAAGTTCACAACTTAATGGGACACCTCAAAGAACTGGGAAAGGAAAAACATTGCAACCCAAACCCAGTAGAAGAAATAAAATAACCAATATTAGAGCATAATTAAATAAAATAGAAAAGAATTATACAACAGATTAATAAAACAAAAAGTTGTAAAAATTCTTAATGAATATTACAAGAAATTTTATTCTCAGAAATATAAAAATCTGAAGAAAATTTACCAATACTTGGAAGCATATCATCTTCCAAGACTTAGGCAGAATCAAGTGGATATGTTGAACAGGTGCATATCAAGTTCTGAAATAGCATCAACCATAAAAAAATCTCCCTAAAAAGAAAAGCCCCAGACCAGATGGCTTCACATCAGAATTCTACCAAACCTTTCAAGAGAAAGTAGTATCTATATTACTCAACCTATTCCAAAATGTAGAAAAAGAAAGAAGACTACCCAACATGTTCTATGAAGCAAACATCACCCTGATTCCCAAACCAGGAAAAGACCCAACAAGAAAAGAAAATTATAGACCAATATCACTAATGAATATAGATACAAAAATATTCAATGATGTCCTAACAAACAGAATCCAGCAACACATCAAACAAATTATACATTATGACGAAGTCGGTTTTATCCCAGGGTCTCAAGGCTTGTCCAATATACATACATCTATAATTATAATTCCACACATAAACAAGTTAAAAAACAAAGACCATATGATTCTCTAAATCTATGCAGAAAAAGCTTTTGATAATATCCAGCATACCTTCATAAGTAGAACACTTGAGAAAATTGGTATAGAAGGGACATTTCTTAAACTGATAGAGGCCATCTACAGCAAACACACCGCCAATACAGTATTATTGAAATAATTTCCACTCAGATCAAGAACCAAACAAGGCTGACAATTGTCTCCACTGCTGTTTAGCATTATAATGGAAGTTTTAGCCACCACAATTAGGGAAGAAAAGGTGATCAAGGGTATCCACATAGGGTCAGAAGAAATCAAACTTTGACTCTTTGCACATGATATTATTGTATATCTGGAAAACCCCATGGATTCTACTACAAAACTCTTAGTAGTGATCAAGGAATACAGCAGCATTGCAGGTTACAAAATCAACATTCATAAATCAGTAGCTTTTATATATACCAACCATAGAAAGCTAAAAAAAAAAAAAAAAAAAAAAAAAAATTAAGGAGTCAATCCCATTCACAGTAGTACTAAAAAAGATGAAATATTTTGGAGTTTATCTAACAATGGACTTGAAAAATCTCTATTAAGAGAATTATGAAACTCTACGAAAATAAATAGCTGAAAATGTTAACAAATGGAAAAACATACTATGTTCATGCCTGGGAAGAATCAATATTGTTAAAATGTCCATACTACCAAAAACAATATACAATTTTAATGCAATCCCTATTAAAGCTCCACTGTCATACTTTAAAGTTCTTGAAAAAATAATACTTCATTTTATATGGAATCAGAAAAAAACTCAAATAGTCAAGACATAACTCAGAAATAAAAACAAAGCAGGGGGAATTAAGCTACCAGATCTCAAACTATACTATAAATCGATAGTGATCAAAACAGCCTGGTACTGGCACAAAAACAGACAAGTAGATGTCTGGAACAGAATAGAGAACCAAGAGATGAACCCAGCTATTATATTTACAGTTATTTGATTTTTGACAAGTCAATTAGAAACATTCAGTGGGGAAAAGATTCCCTATTTAACAAATGGTCTTGGTTGAACTGGCTGGCAACCTGTAGAAGACTGAAACTGGGCCCACACCTTTCACCATTAACTAAGATAGACTCTCATTGGATTAAAGATTTAAACAAAAGACATGAAGCTATAAAAAACACTAGAAGAGAGTGCAGGAAAAATCCTTGAAGAAATCAGTCTGGGCGAGTATTTTATGAGTAAGACCCCCTGGGCAATTGAAGCAGCTTCAAAAATACGTTACTGGGACCTGATCAAACTAAAAAGCTTATGCACAGCTAAGAACACATTAAATAAAGTAAACAAATAGCCCTCAGAATGGGAGAAGATATTTGCAGCTTATGTCTCTGACAAAGGTTTAATAACCAGAATTCACAGAGAACTCAAACATATTATCAAGGAAATAACAAGTGATCTCATCAAAGCCTGGGTGAGGGATTTGAAGAGAAACTTCTCTGAAGATTACAGGTGCATGGCCTAAAGAAATATGCTCATCATCTTTACTAATCAGAGAAATGCTAATTAAAACTACCTTGAGATACCATCTAACTCCAGTATTATTAGCCCATATCACAAAATACCATGACCAGAGATGTTGGCGTGGATGTGAAGAAAAGGGAACACTTCTACACTGCTGATGGGAATACAAATTAATACATTCCCAATGGAAAGATATTTGTATAACACTTAGAGATCTAAAAATAGATCTGCCATTTAATCCTATAATTCCTCTACTATGTATATACCCAGAAGACCAAAAATTACATTACAACAAAAAATATTTGCACCAGAATGTTTATTGCAGCCCAATTCACAATTACTAAGTCGTGGAAAAAGCCCAAGTGGCCATCAATCCACTAATAGATTAATAAATTATGGTATATGTACACCAAGCAATATTATGCAGCCTTAAAGAAATATTGACACTTTACCTCTTTCATGTTTCCATGGATAGTGCTGGAACATATTCTTCTCAGTATAGTATCTCTAGTATGAAAGTAAAATTATCCAATGTACTTAGCCCTACTATGAAACTAATAAGTTATAACCTAAGAATATGGGGAAGGGGAAGAGAGATGGGAGGGAAGAAGGAGGTTGGGAAGAGAGAAGGTGATTGGTGGGATTTCACCTGCAGTGCATCTTACAAGGGTACATGTGAAACTTAGTAAATGTAGAATATAATTGTCTTTATTTAATAACTAAGAAAATGCCAGAAAAGCTATGTTAACCAGTGTGATAAAAATATTTCAAACTATATATAAAAACAGTGTATGGTGCCCCATGATCACATTAATGTACACAGCTATGATTTAGTATTAATTGAAAAAAAAACAAAACTGAAAACTTGTGAGCAGAAAACTTCTTCCATGTAACACTAGATTTAGCATCCTATTTAAATTTTTGTCAGAAGTTTACATTCTTTGTGCCTTTAAAGCTTGAATACAGTTTTTCACTATAGGAAACATTTGTGCTTGATTTCCGGTTTGTAAAGTTATATTTTATAACGGTCTATTTAAACAAAAGAAAAAGGAAAAAAAAAAAAAAAAAAGAACTCACCCATAATTTTTGAGGAGTCCTTACAGGAGGACTTCAGTAAGTACTGAAAAAATAACCCTGTTATAATTCTGCTTCAGTATATAGATGACCTCCTAGGGACAGCAGACAGCCAGGATGAGCGCCATCAAACCACCCAAAACCTCCTTCAGACCCTTGGGGAGAGGGTTATTGATCCTTTGCTAGGAAAGCTCAGATCTGTAAAACTCAAGTAACCTATCTCAGTTACATACTCAAGGGGTTGGAGGTGGCTATCAGACTCTAGAAAAGAAACCATCTTAAAATTCCCAGACTTGAAAACTGGGGGGAAATCAGACAATTTCTAGAGTTAGCATGGTTTTGCCTGCCAGCTGTGGATCCCAGGGTTCACTGAAAAGGTAAAACCATAGTACCAGGTCACCTGAGGATAGAAGCCCTTGGTTTGGAGCAAGCCAAATGACTTAAGCTTTTGAGACTATTAAAGCTGACAACCTGCAAGCCCGGGCTGACGCTCCCTGACATCACCAAACCCTTTCATCTGTATGTAGATAAGAAGGTGGGAGTAGGAAAAGGGGTCCTAACTCAAGCATTAGGACCCTGGAAGAGACCAGTGGCTTACTTATAAAAAAAAAAAAAAAAAAAAAAATGGATCCTGTAGCCGCAGAATGGCTTCCTTGCCTGCACAGTATAGCCCCTACAGCCTTGTTAGTCAAGGATATGCACAAACTCTGGGCCAGGACTTAACTATAACCATTCCCCATGCCATTGAGGGGGTGCTCAAATGGACACCTAACCAGTGGATGACCAACACCAGGCTGACCCACTACCCAGGCTTGCTATTAAACCCAGAAAAGATCCTGTTTAACTCCAGTGCTGCCCTCAACCCTGCTACTTTGCTATCCGACCCAGACCTCGCACAGCCGCTTCATGACTGTACCGAGATCCTGAGCAAGGTCCATTCTATCTGAGATGACCTCCAGGACCGCCCCCTACCTCATGCAGATGCCACCTGGTACACAGATGGAAGCAGTTTCATAAAAAACTGCAACAGGTATGCAGGGGCAGTGGTCACAAAAAAGACCGAAGTGGTCTGGGCAGAACCTTTGCTCCCTGGCACTTCAGCCCACAAAGCAGAACGTATAGACCTCACCCAAGTTCTCCTGCTGGAGAAGGATAAGGGCCTACACATATACACAGCTGCTATGCTTTTGCCACAGCACATGTGCGTGGTGCTAACTATAAAGAGAGAGGACTGTTAACAGCAGAGGAAAAGATCATCACGAACAACCAAGAGGTTTTAGACCTAATACAAGCACTCTGATGCCCCCCCCCAAAAAAAAAAAAACAAACAAACAAAAAAAACAAACAAAAAAAACTGGCTATCATACCTTGTTTAGGGCACCACAAACCTCTAACCCTTGTTGCAAGGGGAAATTATTATGCAGATGACACAGCTAGAGAAATAGCCTTGACACTTGACACCATACCTGTACCTACTCTGCCTGAGAAAATTTGCCTGGAAGAATACTTAATGAAAATGACACCCTGGGCAATTGAAGCAACATCAAAAATACATTAATGGGATTTGATCAAATTATAAAGCTTCTGCACTGCCAAGAACACACTAAGTAAGGCAAATAATCCTAAGAATGGGAGAGGATTTTTGCAAGTTATGCTACCAACAAAGGTCTAATAACCTGAATCCATAGAGAATTCAAACTTATTACTATGCATAAAACAAGTGATCCCATTTTATTGTAGGCAAGAGACATGAACAGAAGCTTCTCTGAAGAAGATAGTCGCATGGGCTACAGACAAATGAAAAATGCTTATCTTTAATTATTAGAGAAATACAAGCCAAAACTACTCTGAGATACCCTATAACTCGAGTAAGAGTAGCTCCAATCACAAAATCCCAAAACAACATATGTTGACATGGATGTGAACAAAAGGGAACAGTTCTACACTGCTTGTGGGAAGACAAGCAAGTACCTTCCTTTTGGAAGGAAGTTTGAAGAACACTCAGGGATTGAAAGGTAGACCTGCCGTTTGATCCTGCAATTCCTCTACTAGGTGTATACCCAAAGGACCAAAAATTATTTGCCAATAAAGATGTTTGCAGCAGATTGTTCATTGCAGCTCAATTCTTATTTGCCAAGTCATGGAAGAAGCCCAAGTGCCCATTGACTTATGAAAGGATTAATAACTTGTGGTATATGTATGCTATGAAATATGCAGCAGTAAAAAAAAAAAAAATAGAGACTTTACCACATTTATGGTTACATGGATGGAGCTGGAAAATATTCTTCTTAGCAAAGTATCTCAGGAATTGAAAACAAACTATCCAATGTACTCAGCACTACTGTGAAACCAATTTATAATAAGTCGCACTTGCATATGAAAATGAAACACAACTTTAGGCTATGATGAAGGAAGGAAGGAGAGGGGGAGGGATGAAGAGAGAGTGGAAGGGATACTAGGAGACAGTAGGGGGACCACAACTATGGAGCACATTGCAAGTAGAAGTTGGTTCTATCATGTGTAGAACACAAATGTCCTAATGCTATAAATGGGTAAATGTGATGAAAGCTATGCTGATTAGTATGATTTAAGCATTCCAATCTGTACAAGTAATCAACACACTGAAATGGGCATAAATGTATCTGTGATCTATGTACAAAAGACTTAATTAAAAAAATAAAATTAAAATTAAAAAAAAGAAAGTTAATTTGACTGATTGACAATCATAAATGTAAAAAATAACTTCAAAGAATTGTCAAAATTCAAATAATGGAAAGGGGGAGGATATCTGTGCTCAGGAAAGCACCTGAGGGAGAAAAGGCATAACCTGGCAGGGTGGACACCCTCCCTCAAGAGGACCAGAAAGACATGCTCTTCAGTATCTCTCAGGAGTCTAGTTCTTTGCCAAAAACATAAGCTGCTTTTGCTCCTTCAACTGCTTTACTTACTTGAGCAGGAGGCTTGGACTGACTTCCCTGGTAGCTTCTGGCTGGAATGTTCCCTGAGGGGCCTGGGAGAATGGCTATAAATCACTCCCATTAGCAGTTGACAGCTCCCCAATCCATTTTTTTTTTTTTTTTAATCTGTACTGGCTTAGCCCTGATAGCTGCTAGACTTGCTGTCTTGCACACATGAGTGCAAGCTGCAACTACTAAGCAATTTATTCTCCCCCTTGTCTCATGTGGGTGGCCTCAGCACCAGCTGACACAGCTGAATCTCCCACACCATGAGTCCTGGGAAGACAGCTCCAAGAACAAGTGCTCCTAGCCTTATAAACGTTGCTCCAAGGCATTTACCAAAGTGCAAAGCTGTGGGAGAGCAGAACTCTGAACATGGCCTCATGAAATCCAGCCCCAGAAAACAGCCCCTGGTGGCCCACACTGTGAATGAACATTCCCTGGAAGGTTAGCACATGAGTGTAGTAAAATTCTGATACTAACAGTTGCCTTTACCTGAGCACCTCACCTAAGCCAGGCACTGGACTAAGCTCTTTACACAAATGATCTTATAATGCTTGCAACAGTGCTAAGGAAGATGTCATTCCTCTTTCACATATATATAGTCTGAGGCCCAGAGTGGTGAAATACCAGGCTAAGGCCACAAAGCTGTGAAATGCCAAGCCCCAGAACTTTTCTTCTCAACACTGCACCTACTCTGCACCATTTTCTCCTCCTCCAACACATACCACCTTTCGAAAGTTCTGTGTCCCATCACTACTGAGGGATATGCATTTATCTTTCTTGTTACTGGATCACTGGACACAGACCTTTCCAAAGGTGGTATGTGCTGGAGGAGGAGGAAATGGTGCAAGCATCTCCCATGGATTGACTGTGCTGACTAGCCTCAAAGAGGCCAAAGAAGGCAGGTTTAGCTGCAACTGATGCTCATTCAAGAGGTACTATTAATGGCAAGGCCTGGGCAACTAAATATTATGGGATCCCGTGCCCCACCCCCTATGCTTCATGGTGTTATCTTGGCAAATGCCTTTGAGAGCAAATTCAAAGGTAATAACATGGGGGGCAGGAAACACAAAACCTGAAGAATGTGAAGAAGAAGAAAGGGGCAGGCAAGCTTTTCTGGCCTGCTGTGTGGGTCTGGAGGGGGCCTTTCAGCATTATTATTTGTTTTGAGCCCCAACTGTTCTAATCATCTCTCCTTAAGCCCCTAAAGGTGTCACTTCTACTTTCTGCCTTCCTGAGTTGCACAGAAAGCCAGCCCTGGCCATGGTTGAGCTCCTGAACTTGCCAATGCAGGGCTGCTGTCACCACCCAGGGGACAGCATCTCTGTCTACTGTGGCAGGCTGTAACTGTCACCATCATCCCCTTCTGCTTTGATTTTGTCAAAGGTGCCCATACTTCTAAATGCCTGTTTATTTTCCTTTCTGCTAGATAAGTCTTTCTATTATTTTCAGTTTTCCAATTCCTGCTTTAAAAACATCGGAGAACACCCAAAGCCCCACTTAGCTGAGGCCACTTTCCCAAACCTGTTACTCATGCACTTATTTTCAGCGAGCTTCTCCATCCACTGTAAACCGGGGCCTCCCTGAGGGTAACTCATGAACCCAGGTACAACTATGTCCTTCTTTTCAGTAGGGCCAGACTCAGTTTTTGTGCCTTAGGAAGAGGTTGAGGACTGTGAGGCGGCGGAAGCTGCCCTGATCCAGCTGAAAGCTGTGCAGTTCAGGTGCAGAAGCTGGAGTTTGCCTCTTGAGTCTCCAATACCCTCCAGTCACTAATGCTCCAGCGGTGTTTAGGTGCTGAAAACTATCGTCGCGGCATATCTCCTAGTTTGGGAGGCTACTTGCAGTCCCTGTTCAAACTCCAGGCCCACCGAGCGCCTCACCCCAACTCTGATGCCTGAGCACCCAGTCCGCCTTTCCTTCCTGCTAATCCGGGCGAGCCAGGTTTTCGCCTTCCCTGGGCTCTCCTCCTCCGCTCCCCCTCGAATCCAATCCTGGTTTCCCTGCCACCAGCCTCCCTCTCCACACTGCTGCGCTTGCCCTGGGCCTGCTCCCCACCCCCGCCCGCGCCCGCCCCACCTGCAATAGCCTAGGTCCACCCTGGGCGTGCGCCCCATCCCGCGCCCTGCCTCCCGGGGCTCGGCTCTCCCAGGCTAATGGCTCCAGTTCGGATCTCGCTGCTGCTGGAGGTGGGTACGAGTCCCCTCTGATGGGGAGGCGGCGGTGGCAGCCGCATCCGGTCCGGTACTCCTCAGCCACCGCTCCAGTCTGGGCGTGGCTGGGACGGAGCTGCTAGGCAGTTTCTGGGGCCCCTAGGAGGACAGTGCACCCGGCTCTCGGTCACCCTAGCTCAGTCTCATCCTTGTCCAGCTCCTCCCTCCAGCCCCCCGCCGCTGCACCGCTGCAGCCGCTCTTTCTCAGGGGTAGCTCCTCCCGCGGCCGGAGAGGCTCGGGCTACAGCAGCAACAGCACTAGCACTAGCTGCTGCAAACCCCACCCGGGCGGCGGCTGGTCCCCAAGCAGCAGCACCCGCGCGGAGCAGGAGGATGACCAGAGCATCAGCATCTGCAAACCGTTGGTGCAGACCGCCACTGCAGTGATCCCGGGACCCCGGGCCAGGTGGGCTCCCCAACCGCCGACTCTTCGCCGGCTGCCTTCTCCTCTTCAGCGGTCACCTACACCTCCACCTCCAAGCCCACCTCCTCCTGCAGCATAACTGCTGCGGACTTTGGTTGTGGTGCAGCAGCCGGGACCGTCGGGAGTCTCAGGAGCCTCCCGGGGTGCAGGGAGGGTCTGGTGGGGGCAGTAGCACCTCCTGCTGCTCCTGCTGCTGCAGTTGCTGCGGCCGGCCGGGCCGGGCCGCAGGGGTGTTCGCCACCACTGCAGGTCCCCTAGCCGTGAGTGTTCCTGTGGTTACCAGGCGCTGTCCGTGGTGATGATGCATTTGTACTCAATCTCAGTCACCGACCTGTACTGATGCTGCTGGATCGTCACCGACGGCGTGGTAGTGGTGGACTGGGCCATTTTCTTCGCCAAGAACAGCCGAGGCCGTTGGGACAGTGGGGCGGGCAGCGTCCTTAACCACTACCAGCGGCTCCGACAGCAACTTGGCGGCGGCCGGGGCAACCAGCGAATTCGTTTTAGCCTACCTGGCCTGGATTATCTACTCCACCGCCTTCACTTCTAAAATGGTGCTTATCCTGGACACATTCATCCTGGACCTCATCCAGCTGCACGAGCCCTTCATTACCACCGCCTTCCACCTCACCATGACGCTGTCGGTGTCCCTGCTTTACAGTTTAGTGCGGGCCATCAGCCAGGGGGGAGCTCCGCTGAGCTCGGTCGGACTCTTGCTGCTGCAGCCAGCAACACCGCGCGGCTGGCTGCTTTCTCTATGTTCGTGTCTGGACTTGCTGGACAGCTTCACTGGGCAAGCTGACGCTGGAAGCCGCACGCCGCTGCCCGCGCACTTGCTCTACTGCTCATCCACTTACCTAGCCTCGCCAGAGCTCTTACTGAACAAGCTCAAGTCCGCGACTGGCGGCTTCATCCTGGGGCGAGACCACGGGACCTGACAGCTACAGCCACCTTCTGCGCCTGCTGGGCGGCTGCCTGTAAACTTGCCCTCGCTGGCGCTGCGCTGCCTCTTGGTGTTGAATTACTAGCAGCCCCTCTCCATCTTCGTGCTCAAGAACATCTTCTTCCTTGGCTGCCGCTGCCTGGAGGCCCAGGAGGTACTGCTGGGGCCGCGGAAGTTGGGCCTTCCCAAGTCGTTTCAGAGAGGGCTATGGTGCTCCACCTTCCGCCACACCACCTCCTCCACCTCTGCCACCTCGGGGAGGCTCCCAGCTGGGCTACTGCATCTCAGAGAATAAGGGCGGCACCCATGGCTGTGTCAATATACTGGCAGTGGCTTCCCAGAATTGAGGGGTAGAAGGGCATGGGTCTTGCTTTTGAGGGGGAGACTGTTCCCTTGTCTTATGACCCCTTCCACCTAGATTTGGTCAGGGTGTGTTTAGAAGAGGCCACTGTTAATAAGGCTAAGGGCCTCTGTTAATAAGGCTAAGGGCCTCTGTGTCCACCCTTCTGACCAGAGTGCACTTGAGTGACAATTCCTTGGGAGGGGGGTGACCACAGTTAATGGTGAGAAAGGTCAGTCCACTTACCCTGTTCTCCCTTCTCCATGTCCCGCTCCAGCTCCAGCTTCCAACTGGAATCTCTGCTTCTTGCTTTTTCCACCTCCATGCTAATGACCATCCATTAGACTGAAGAATGGAGGAAAGAGGTTCCCATGATGGGTGCTGCCCCCTTGCTCTGCCTCATTCAGCCTGTGGTTAGAGGCCATTGTCCTATGCTTGAAACTGACCAAGAATCCACTCTTCCCCTCATGTTTTCAGGGTGGTAGATACAAAGTGTATGTCTCTGTGTGTGTGCTGGCATGTGCACAATGCTGTTTTTTTGGGTCTACTCTGTTGCCCCTTGCAATGAGTAGGAGAGCTGGGGAGGCTTCTCCCCATACTTACTACCCCCTCCTCTTTTCTGCCTGCAGTTGTGATAACCAATTCCCAGGAAAAGCAACTCCTGGGAGGTTCCTGGGAGGAGGTTCACCAGAAGCTTCCTCCCTCCCACTCCTCTCTTCTTAGCTAGGGGCAGAAGGGGGCCATTCTTAAGGACCAAAATGAACCATTTCTTGGGTGAGTGAGCATTCTACCTCCGTCCTTTCAAGTTTTGTTGCATCATGCAGTGATGCTGCTTGCAAAAAGTAAAGACAAAATGCTCAGAAGTTGTACTCAACATGGACACTGGATACAGCGGTGGTTTGGTACCAGTGTTAGTACAGGTTCTGTGGAGTATCAGCCATTGGCTTGCCAACTCTTACCCTTTCTAGGTTTTGGTACATGCTTAGCTAGATCTTGGTTCAGAGTAACATGTTTGGTAGGGTTCCTGGATAGATGTAAAGTTGGGCTTCCTATGGGCTCAGAGGAATAAGAAGTCCCACTTCCCATCTGTTCTCCATGTAGGAGGCTTGGTGTAGATCATAAGGGCTTGTGGAGACCTTCTTTTTCTGCTCTGGTTAAGAGTCTGACTAAGGACAAGCAGGATGTGTACCTTTGCCAGCAAGCCTTCCCCCAGTGTTTATCTTATTGAGGATGTTGTCAAGAGACATCTAAGGATTATTTATTTACAGTCTTGACATCACTCTTGGACTCTTTGAGACAGGGTAAGTGTTTTTAGGGAGCTAAGCATGTAGGAGGACTATGGAGGAAGAAGGCCAAGAAATACTTTCCTCCAGCATCAGTAGCATGGGGTGGAGAAGAAATGCTAAGAATGTTTTCATCCCCTTCTCCATTCATGTAACTTGGGAAGTTTTTTTTGGTATAATAAACCAAATAAGGGCAAGGGACCAAAAGACATGAATTCTAAGGCTGGGCATGGTGGCTCATGCCTGAATTCTGGGAGCCTGGGGCAGGTGGACTGCCTAAGATCATGGGTTCAAGAACATCCTGAGGAGTGGGGGAGGAGACAAGATGGCGGACTGAAGCCACCTTTCCACAGAGGCTCCCGTCCAGAAGGACAGTTAAAAGATGGAAATTTAGTAAGTAACCTAGAGGAATCGAGCTGTACAAAGAGAGCAGGTTGAAGAACGCACATAAACACCACTGAGGCGAGCTGAGACCACAAGGATGCAAACAAAAGGTACAAAATCCATCACCAAGCAGACGGGAGTCTCCCCTCCCCACACGAGTCCGGCTTAAGGGCCGTAAAAACAAAAGGGCAGAAATCAAAAGCCCTCCCACTTCATTTCATGGGAGCGACCTTCTAAAAACTGGTCCTACCTCCCCTACTAGGGTGCCATTGTGCACCCTGCCAGGCATAAAAAAACTGTATAAAACTTTGAATACCTTTCCCAGCAGTCCAACACTCCCCTCCACTCACACGGAGGTCTGGAGGTCTATCCCCCAGGAGTTCAGATCCCTGGGTGATTTATCGAGGGGAGGAGTGTGGACAGAACCCGAGTTGCGACTGACCAGTGCTGTCTCCGAAGCACAAGAGTAAGGAACACGCAGCCAAGGGGAAGTCACGCCACGGCGGCACTTCCCTGTGACGGGGTGCACCAGCCCTCTTTGACCAGCCATACGGCTAGGCGTAAAACTGAGTGAAACTCTTAACTTCCCCGTTTGAAGCGCTGACCTGTCAGCACTCCCT
>CAUYPK010128548.1:0-16469 GCA_963574355.1 Loris lydekkerianus
GATATTTGTACCAGAATGTTTATTGCAGCCCTATTCACAATTGCTAAGTCATGGAAAAAGCCCAAGTGCCCATCGATCCACGAATGGATTAATAAATTGTGGTATATGTACACCATGGAATATTATGCAGCCTTAAAGAAAGATGGAGACTTTATCTCTTTCATGTTTACATAGATGGAGCTGGAACATATTCTTCTTAGTAAAGTATCTCAAGAATGGAAGAAAAAGTGCCCAATGTACTCAGCCCTAATATGAAACTAATTTAAGGCTTTCACATGAAAGCTATAACCCAGTTACAGCCTAAGAATAGGGGGAAGGAGGAAAGGGAGGGGAGGGAGGGGGGAGGTAGGTAGAGGGAGGGGGATTGGTGGGATTACACCTGCGGTGCATCTTACAAGGGTATATGTGAAACTTGAGGAATGTGGAATGTAAACGTCTTAGCACAGTAACTAAGAAAATGCCAGGAAGGCTATGTTAACCAGTGTGATGAAAATATGTCAAACGGTCTGTGAAGCTAGTGTATGATGCCCCATGTTCATATCAATGTACACAGCTATGATTTAATAAAAAATAAATAAGTATAGTGTGAATTTGGCATTTAAATTGCTTATTTGTGATTGTATCAAAAAATGGACCAATTCTGGAAATAGCTAAATTGAGGTTTTCTTCCTTTAAGGTATCTTTCCATGTAGCCTGGCCACATTAAAGAATTCTTTGCTTTAAAAAAAAAAAAAAAAAAAAGATTTAAACTCATGTTTTTCTCACATATTCACGACAATGAAAATAGCATGACAGTTTTTATTTCTGATCTCATACTTACACTGCAAGTATATTTTTGGTCACAAATACTGGTGCTCATCCCTGCAAATATAGTTGAAATCCTGTTGAATTTGGGAATGTCCCTATGATTTGCTTTGACGGGGAAATATAAGCAAAAATTACTTGTGGACTTCTGGATTGTTAAAATGTGTCAAAATGAAGTTTATCCCAGGATAGAGTCTAATAAAAAAGGTTCCTCTTGTTGATCTGAGATGAACATGAGAAAGAAACTTACTTTATAAACCACTGAAAAAATTTTTTTTTTTTTTTTTTTTTTTGTTACTGTAGCATAATCTGTTCTATCCTGGTTGATACAGCCACTAAGTTTCTGTGAGTTCTTTAATTACTGTAAGACATTTCCCTTGGGACGTAGAAAGTCAAGAGATGAATGAATTATACAGTAAAGGACTATTGAGATAAATTAGTTCAGTAATTTCCACACCTTAGGTTGTAAGTAACCAGTACAATTTCCAAAAAAAAAAGATTGTATAAAATATATTTTAATATAGCAAATACCTATTGAAAGTGATTCCCCAAAGATTAATTTTTCAATTTATTTTTTATGGATAATTTATTTTTATTTACCTTTTAAGGCAAGCATAGAAAAATGTTTACTGAGGGAGATAAAGGTATGCTTCGTTGGTATGCTGCCTATAATGTAGAGTATAGGAATTGTAGTACACCAGTGGTTATGAGCTGCAGCTGGAACATCAGACGCAAACTATTCCATATGGAAGTTCTAGCTGCAGTCACCTGTGTGACCACCTCCAGGTTAATGAATATTTTTAAGTCTCATCTTTTTCATCTATAAAGTCGGGGAAAGCTTTGTGCAAAATGAAATGTACATGAACCAATGATGATTGATGTACCAACAGTGATTATTAAGTACACGTTCCATATTTGTTGTATTTTAATCTTTGTAAACATAAAATCGTATCTATAAATCATGGTCAAAAAATTACATTTCTCTTTTAGAATTTGACTTGAGGATAAAGAAAGTAAACATATTGATTGCCCAAACCAAAGAGAAACGTCTTGGGAAATGTCTGTGGTGGATAGTTGAAAATATCTGGGAAATAGTGAGACCTATTATACTTTCCCTCCATGGCTCAGAAAGTATTTCTAAACTAAAGAAAGAATATAACCTTCATGGAGTTTGAACCACATTTCTTAGTAAACACAATGAGAAGCAACTTAAGGCATAGGACCATTTGGGAATTATTGTTTCTCCACTTCCTCTGGTATACTTTCAATTGTGCAAATAACTTGAGCTAGCAATGAGTAATTATGAAAGCTAAACGAAGTATTTCTAAAAAACGGGATGTAAAAGTCTGTGAGTTCCTTTATATGAATTCAGTAAATTGTGTATTTGCATATTTGTGTGCAATTATTTGTTAAAATAGTCCAGAAATAACTAAGAAAAATAGTAAAGGTATACTCTGGGGAAGCCAATTGGGGGGGGGGGTGTTCTGATATCATTACAATCTCTAAATCTTCCTCATTATCCTATAGTATGGAGTACAAGAATTATTGTATATCACTGGGTAGGAGGGTAAGCTTTAGCTTTAAAATCAAACTGACCATATATGTCATCTTAAGCAAGTGAATGAATGTCTTCGAATCTCAGTTTTTTCATCTGTAAAGTGTGGGAAAATGCTCGCTGTTTGTGTGGGATGAAGTATTGCGCATGAACTAGTTTAGATGATGATGTACAAACAGTGATTGTTAAGTATGTACTCCATATTTGTCATATTTTAATCAAGGTAAACATGAAATCATTGTAATCATCAAAGCATCGTATAATTAAATCAGATTTCTCTTTTAAAAAAATATATTTCAATATAAAAAGTAAAGTTTAACTTTAGAAAATAAAAAACTATTAATAGATTTTTCTGTTTCCTCCTCCTTTCCCTCCTTTCCTAACTCCCTTCTTTTCCCACTTAATCTAAAGCTAATCTTATTTTCTTAAATGAGATGTAAGGATGAAACAAGTAGCAGTTACAGTCAGCACTTCAGATTCATGGGTTCAGCAGTTGTGGATTCAAGCAACTACAGTTGGAAAATACTCAAAGAGAAAAAAGGATGATTGCATCTGTACTAAACATGGAATAGATTTTAATTTTTCTTATTATTTCCTAAACACCACAGTATAACCACTCTTTACATAGAATTTACCTTGCCTTGGGTATCATAAGTAATGTAGAGATGGTTTAAGGTATATCAGAGGATGTGCATGGGTTATATGTAAATACTACATTATCTGAAGGACTGGAATGTTTGTGGATTTTGGTATCGTCAGTGGGTCCTGGAACTAATCTCCCACAGATAGAGGAATAAAGAATGACTGCACTTAGTTACACCTTAAAAAATTTAACAAAACTTAAGAGTAGTAAAAATACAGATACACACCACACACGATGGTGGCCTCGTATGGAAATACTGTGTTTTTACTGTACTCTTTCTGTGCTTAGCTGTATTTAGATATACAAATGCATTGTTGCGATTACCTGCAGTATTTAGTACAGTAACATGCTGTACAGGTTTGTAGCCTAGGCTCAATAAGCTGTATATAGTTTCCAGGTTTGTGAGAGTGCACTCTGACATTCACACAGTAATGGAGTCACCTGAGCACATATTCCTCAGAACATACTTCTGTCATTAAGCAAAGCAAGATTGTACTTAGGAAAAAAAATAGTGCAGGCATACCTTTGCCACTACCCTAATTCTTAGCAATATTCGTGGTATCTTAAATTTTTCTCTGGAAAAACTATTCACAAAACAAGTGCTAGACTAGGTATACTTGCAATGTGTAACAAGAACAAGAATATAAGAACTCCAAGTATTCCATAAAAAAAAAAAAATCTAAAAAAGTAGATAGAAAAAGGAATAGGGACATCTCAAGAGGAAATGCAAATGCCCCCCCACCCCCCCCCAAAAAAAAAGTGTAATGATGCTTAGCCTTGCCAGTAATTTGGGAAATGCAAATTGAAATAAATTATTTTACATCTGTTAGGAAGCCAAACATCAGAGGCTTGGTGGTATCAATTTGTACTCAGAGTGTTGTAAAAGATTACTATGATACATTGTGTTACTACTAGAGAGAGTATAAATTGTTATGTATGGACAATTTTGCGTACTATTAAAATATACTGTGCTTTAATTTCTACTTCATACAGAAATATTCATCCGTTTATACAAGGGGACATGAACACAAAACAAAGCATTTCTCATAACAAAATCTTTGGAAATGAATGTCCATTACATTGAAGAGTGGCTAATTAAAATACAGAGGACAGGAGCCTGCTATGTGTCAGCCCAGTTAGCATATTCTCTGTTATCTTAATCCTTTAAAAGACTTGTGTTCTGACCCTGTATTAGACAATTGTAAAAAGAGTGTGTTCCTTGTATGTGCATTTGGTCAAGTTAATTAAACTTGTTCAAATCTGCTTGTTTTTATTCAAATCTAATAATTACTGAAATTGTATGTTAAGAATCTCCCATTGTGCTGGGTATGGTGGCTCATGCCTGTAATCCTAGCACTCTGAGAGGTTGAGGCAGGTGAACTGCTTGAACTCAGAAGTTGGAGACCAGCTTGAGCAAGAGAGAGACTCCATTTCTACTAAAAATAGAAAAGTTAGCTGGGTATTTATTGTGTTGGGCACCTACAGTCCCAGCTACTCCAGAGGCTGACACAAGAAGATGGCTTGAACTCAAGAGTTTGAAGTTATTGTGAGTTATGACACTAAGACACTCTACCCAGGGAGACTCAGTCTCAGAAAACAAACAAACAAACAAAAAAAAACCCTCCCATTGTAAGTGCAGAAGTACAGGTTTCCCTATTATTACTATTCTGTACATAAACACTTGTAATGGTTGATTTTCTAGTCAGAGTCAAACACTTAAAAATATAATCATTTGATCTTTGCCATTAATTTGGCCTTAGTTCCATAAAGCCAAAAATCTGATAAAGCAACTATAGCTTTCCTTTAGAATTTTCATGGTTTATTGTGTCCTAGCTTTTTATCTTTACTGTTTTTTTCTATTCCCATTTTAAAAAATTGTGTCTGAAAATGTTTATATTTTAATGTTAGGGTGAAAGAAAAGCAGGCCTGACTCCATTTTGTTGTAACTCTTATTCCTGAGAATCAGTGGGAAGGCAAAACAAGCCTGACTCCATTCTGTTGTTTTGTTGCATTTTATATAACGGTTCATCTTGCCTCTTGCCTCCCTGCCCATTGTATGGTATTTTAAAAAGAGAGGAAGAC
The DNA here is from genome assembly GCA_963574355.1 of Loris lydekkerianus. NCBI lineage: Eukaryota > Metazoa > Chordata > Mammalia > Primates > Lorisidae > Loris > Loris lydekkerianus. Next base: position 5,085 of record CAUYPK010128548.1, read on the forward strand.
ATGGGTGGCGCCTGTGGCTCAAAGGAGTAGGGCACTGGCCCCATATGCCAGAGGTGGCGGGTTCAAGCCCAGCCCCAGCCAAAAACTGCAAAAAAAAAAAAAAAAAAAAAAAGACAAACAGAAAGCAAATAGCAGAAGAGGTACAATGTACACAGAAGTGCAGTGTAGCAAATTGATAAAGGCTGGGACTACTGGCAGCAAACCGGGAGCAGGTGAGTGAAAAGTGTATGGCCAATCTGCTGTCGTGGAATTCAGATTGGATGTGTACAGATCAGATCTGGAAAACAGGAGCAGGACTGTGGGGCTGCATATTGACAGGAAGAGGTTATAGAAAATAGGACTGTGGGGCTGCATATTGACAGGAAGAGGTTATAGAAAATCTATACAATTGTAAGTCCAGCAATTTTTTTCCCTACTGAAGAGAAGGCAAAAACAACTGTGAGATTTGTGTTACTTTATGATTGAAAAACACTGAACTGTAGGTTTGAAAGATTGCTGATTTAAAGACATCAATGTGGTAAGTTATTTTATTTATTTATTTGAGTATCATATGGTTGGTTCCCCCACACCCTGCCCTTTGTCTAGAAGTGAGTGGTTTCTGTCATATGATTTGATATAGTTCCAAGTTTCAGAGTCTATTTTAGGCTTGTTGACAACTTATGTTTCAGTGTCCTGCAGAACCAAATGTACTATTTACACTGGAAATGTATCTTAGCCTTGGCTCAAAAGGTCTCTCTGATCTCAGAGATCTGGTAGGCAAACTCGATTTTCTTTTCCTCTTTTCTTTAAACTTCGCTAGTGACTTACCTTGAGCTCAAGTTTATTTCATTAGGTTGACTGTTTTTAAGAAAGCTGTGCATAATTCAGTGTAAAACTAAGAGGAATTACACTGAATTTTTTCAATAAGAAAAACCACTAAGTTGACCAACTGGTATAGTAATATTACTACCTACAGCTTTAGAATATTGAAAAATGGGAAAACAGAAAAACAAGTCAAAACCTTTGGACATAAATGTTAATGATAAAATAATGTGTTTAGATGTGAGATTGAAGTATTTCTATTAAAATATGTAATGATGCTTCTATAAAATTACTCGCTAAAAAGATATTTAATTCTGAGGCATCTAGGCTAAGAACTGTGAATAAGGAGAACAGATAACTTTCTTGGTCAATGCTAATTTATTTGCATGTTAAAAAATCTCAGGTATAAGGCTACTTTGAATAGGGGAAAACTTTGTAAATAACTGATGTTAATATAGTTAGAAAGGAAGTTATAGAAAGACGAGTTTTTTGGAGGTTGCTTACTTTTTGCTTAATATTTAGTAGAACTCTTTAAGTCATGACTTTGGTATGATTTAAGTAGACTTCAAGCTAAATGACTAAATTTAACACTAAGTAATGTGTTAAGAAAAGTCCTGAATTTATACTAATATCTTGGTAATATTTCATATTGTGGACATAATAAAATAACAAATACCTCTTATGTAATATTGATCAGAAAAAAATACTGTTGAGAACATCCAAACAGGGAAATTTTGAGTTAACAGAATTTTCTTCTTGACATTGGTTAAGTTTTATTGAAAATTCAACTATAAATACTCCTTAAGGACTATTGTTTTTTGGTAGATATTATCAGATGTCCTATTTCATACTTTTAAATTAAATTATAGCTGTATACATTAATGCATTTATGGGGTACACTGTGCTGATTTTATATATAATTTGAAATACTTTCATCAAACTGTTTAACATAGCCTTCACCACACTTTTTAAATTACTATGTTAAGACATTTATACTCTACTCTTAGTAGATTTGACATGTGCTCTTGTAAAATGCACCATAGGTATGGTCTCACCAATTACCCACCCTCCACCCATCCCCTCCTCTCCCCTACCCTCCCCCTCCTCTTTTCCCTTCATCTTGGGCTATAGTTGGGTTATAGCTTTCCTATGGAAGTATGGGTTATTATATATTGGTTTCATAGTAGAGCTGAGTACATTGAATACTTTTTCTTCCATTCTTGAGATACTTTACTAAAAAGAATATGTTCCAGCTCCATCCATGTAAACATAAAAGACGTAAAGTCTCCATCTTTTTTTAAGGCTGCATAATATTCCATGGTGTACATATACCATAATTTATTAATCCATTCGTGGGGCAATGGTCACTTGGGCTTTTTCCATGACTTAGCAATTATGAATTGGGCTGCAATAAACATTCTGGTGTAAACAAACACTCAAAGATGAAGAAAAGTGGAGAGCAAAAATGAATTATTTCCTGAGAGAGTTGTGGGACCACTTCAAAAGAGCAAACATTCGCCTTATAGGAATTCCTGAAGGAGATGAGACGGATCTAAAAGGCACAGATGCTCTACTCCAAGAGATAGTTGTAGCTATTTCATACTTTTAAAGAAGTCCCAAAGTATCTCATTTGGCCCAGTATAGTAACCATTTCAGCTTTAGAGTAAAGGGATGTTCCCTTTTGTAGTGCAATCCAAGAAATAGGAGATACTAGCAATAGAGCATTGGTATTAACAACTATGGATAGCTGCTCTCAGGATAACTTGTTTAGGGTAATTATTCTAAGAAACAGATACAACAATTATTTCAAAACCTTATTTTTTTTTTTTTTTTTGTTTTGTTTTTGATTTCAAAGACATCAAGGATTTGTTTGGTTTATAGCTCTTCATATTGCTTGCTTGAGTTGAAAATTAAAATAAAATGAAAAAATATGTGACACTGCAGGGCCCTTAGTAGAAGCTTATTATATGTTTGTATAAGTTCACCTCTCCTAGGACGCTAATAAAATTTCTTAAATTTCTGCAAATTAGCCCTTATTACGAAACATCCTAAATACATTGTGAAAAACACTGATTTGTTATTAAGACCAATTCATGGAAAATAAATTAAAAAACAAATGCAAGCATAAAAAATACAGTACATGCATTTTGAAGTGCAAAATATTTTAAAGATCAAATAAAATTTATGTTATCACTTACTTTTGGCTGTTGTGTAACTCAATAAAATTTTGTCATTTGCATTAAAAAAAGAACAGTTCAGAGTTAACTGATGAGGCAGTAATGAAAAGTATATTTCAAAACCAACATAGACTTGCCAGAAATTCTTTAGAAGAGGAAAAAGGAAAATCATAGAAAAAAATTACAGGGGAATATGTTGCTGAATAAGTTTCTTTTCATATCTATCCATTCCTACATGTGGAATGAAAATAATTCTGTGAAACAGAAAGTGTTATTAGAATTTGGAAAGAGTGGAATGGAAAGACAGATTAGCCAAGTGATAATGTTGTGTGTCCCCAAAGTCACCCCTAAGTCCCTATATGTGGAGAAATGGGAAACTATAGCTAACTGTGGCTTTGTTTACGAAGTATTAATAAAATACTCCCTCTGTGTTGGCCACCTCTTTGTAAAAATTCAATTTTTCCTATGTATGATGATTTTTGGGGTGACTTTTCAAGATCTTTAAAATATGACAATGGAGCTTTAATAGGAATTGCATTAAAATTATATATTGCTTTGGGTAGTATAACATTTTAACAATGTTGGTTCTTCCCAGCCATGAGCATGGTATGTATTTCCATTTGTTAACATCTTCAACTATTTCTTTTCTTAAAGTTTCATAGTTCTCTTTGTAGAGATCTTTCATGTCCTTTGTTAGGTATACTCCAAAATATTTCATCTTCTTTGGCACTACTGTGAAAGGAATAAAGTCCTTGACTGTTTTTTCGGCTTGGTTATTGTTGGTATATATAAAGGCTACAGATTTATGGGTGTTGATTTTGTAGCCTGAGACATTGCTGTATTCCTTGATCACTTCTAAAAGTTTTATAGTAGAATCCTTAGTGTTTTCCTGATATATGATCATATCATCTTGATTGAGAAACTTAAAGAGAGATGACCACTCTTTTCTGGCTTGAAAAGTTTTTAGAATTTTCTCTTTCAATTTCACTTTGGCCAAGCTAATTATAATGTGTCTAGGAGGTGCTTTGTTTAAATTGAGTCATCCTCGGTTTCTGAAACTATCTAGTATCTGTATTTGCGGCTCTCTCAATGCAGAACAGTTATCAACTGCCAGATACAGTTAATGAGGCCAGGGACATAATCCATGGTCAAAAACTAGGATCTCAAGATATGAAATCTAGAGAAAAATAGATAATCACTGAGGCCTTACTATGAGGGTCCAAGATAACAAATTAGACAACCTAACATATATGGGAGGCTTAATATGTGCCAGGCACTGTCATAAATGTTTAGAAATGTTGATTCATTTCATACTCACAATAAACCCATGATGTACTATTGCAATTCTTATTGTAACCATGAGGTTACAATGGGAACTTCATGGCTATGGAGAGGTTAAGTAACTAGCTCCAATGCACACAGTTACTGAGATGTGACCCATGTCCTTAGCCAAAGCTCCAATATTCCTAGTTGTTGTTGTCAATTATGCTGAGGTCAAAGGAGAACCTGTACCTCTAATCACCTACCATGTGGGTAGACAGGCAGGAGTTATGGAGAACACAGAACAGCCAAAGACAGCTACATCCACTGTGCCTACCCTATCTGATGTTATTTCCATTGAATGTAAGAAATGTAACTTCACACTGTTGGAAGGAAGAGGGAGTTGTAAAGGGAGAGTATCCCAGCAGAAAGTGGTTTGTGGCGTCCCTTCACTCACAGATGTGTATCTGAGGTGAGGGGAAGGTACTGAGTCACTGGTTTGTCCTGAATGCTAATTTCACCCATTGGAATATGGAAAGCTTGACCTGTGAAGATGTTTCCCTCCACCCTGGAGCAGACAGTAAAATGTCTTGCCATGATCTCTGCCGGCATCTAGCGGTCACTGTCACATATGACACCCAGTGCAGAATTTGGGAGTGTGAAACTCAAGTTGGGAGAAGAGAGACATAGAGGGCAGGGGTTCTAAACTTGGGGCTTAATGGGACAGGATAGGGAGGTTCTGTGAAAGCAAAGCCCCTTGAATCTTATGTGTAAGCATTTGTGGTGCATTTTTCCGCAGCTGTCATCAGATCTGCTTTGGGTTTTTGACACACACAATGTAAAAACCACAGCTGGAGGGTCAGGAAGTGGTGTCCAAGAAAGAGGCCAGTTCCAGACTGGGGTACTCTCCTGCTGTGCTCTGACCAGGTAGTTCTGATAGGAAGTGTCAGATGGGACCTCACCACTATGCTTTCTGCACACAAAGGTGACACCTTGCAGGGAACTGCACCTGGGGCAACTTCTCAGTGGAATTGAAGCCCTCTTGGCATTAAGAAGATGAGCATGTGACCTACATGACGGGCCCCAGTTGGAGCCATTTATCTTTACTTAGCCACCAAGGCTTGGCCTGGAACTCCCAGAGTCTTTCCTCTGCTCATCAGCCCAGAGCTTCCCCCAGGGAGGTGCCCCATACTCTTCTTGTCTCCATTTGGTTTAAGACTCTGGGAGCCTGCCTGCTGCCCTCTCAGTAGCTGCCACCTCCTACTCTACCCTATAGATTCAGCAGCCCCCCAAGCCCCTTCCTTCCCTGGGACCTAGTACAGACTGTTCCTGCTTTTTTGGCCTCTCTGTGGCTCAGACAGGGAGACATTCAAGGCATGAGCAGCTGACTGACACATGGTGGCCGCAAATAGCAAAAAAATCTGCAGATGGCTCATAGTCGCCATAGTTGGTCTGTAGGTTTCTCCTCTCTTTTGACAAAGTGATGATACCTGGAAGCCTATTTAGGCTCCATCCCTCATCCTAAGGAAGGAAGGAACGATTTTCCTGATCTGATCTGATCGATTGTTGAGGAGTTTCCCTTACTCCAGATCCTTTTAACCTTTTGTCTTTCCTGCTTGACCTAAATCTAACTTATCCATACTTTAATGTAGATAATTCTATCTGCAATGTGAGTCAACCTCATATGGGATTTTGCAGGAGACCTAGACCAATTATTCAATGTCCTGAGAAAACTATATTCAGATGAAATTAACTGTTTCTTATCTAGACAGAAATTGATATTCATAATATCTAGAGCTAAGAGAAGAATTTCTAGCTCATCTTTTTCAGAAATGTTGGCATGAGCAAGACCAAGTATAAGCCATGACCAGGTAAAGGTGGTTAAGAGTTTTCGGGTAGAGGTAAAGAACTTTAGGACCCTGTTAAAATGGGCAAGATATTTTCACAATGTGCTCAGAACTAGTGTCATAGAAGAGGCAACTATCAGTGATAATTTATGTCGAAGATCAGAATTTGAAGTCACATAAAGCATCAGTTTAAAATAAAGTTCATTTGAATAAGGGAGGCTGTAAAGGACAGAATGGAATGTTCAAATTAGATGGCAAAAAGATTCCAAAATAAGTACAGAGCAAGGGACTGGTCAGAGTGTATGACACAGAAACCATAAACTCTACAAGGGAGCCACATGTATTTTTACACATTATCAACTACAACTATTAAAAAATGTAAACGGTAACTTCACAAAAATAAGATTCATAAATATATTTTCTATAATTAAATTTGGCTAAAACTTAAAAAGCACTTCTGGAGTGCTTTTAAAAATGCCATAAGATCTCATGGAGCACAAAACTTTTCAACAAGTTTATGGACATTGTAAGGTGTTCTTTATTTCTGGAGAATGACTCTGCTTTCAGGAATCATAAAACATGACTTTTCTTACTTAGAAAAAGCCATTCATTCTTTCATTAAAACCAGACACATTTTTTTTAGCATCAATTAAGATTTCAGTAACCATAGCATCAGTAATTATCAATTGGCATGAGAACAGGGTTATGCAGTGGAAGTATCAGAAACACGGGTAAAACTTAAAAAATTCATATGGCTTGCCCACTTGCATTCTTTACCCCTGGAGGGATGGAAGAAAGGAAAGGACAGAGGCAGTCACAAATAATTTTTTAAATAATTACATACTAACTGGCAGAAGGAATATACTGTCAACCTAAAATAATTTTTAAAAGGTTAGAATCTAGTTTAAAGAGAGTTCATTCAAGCACAAAGCCTGAGGACTGTAGCCCAGAACACAGTGCATAGTTGCCTTGGGGAATGATCTCAAGAACAAAAGAGAGGCTTAAGTTTTAAACAACAACAACAAAAAAAAATGAATAAGGAGAGGGAGAGATTACAAAAACAGGCATCCAGAATTCACATTTGTTTATAAAAATAACATTGGTGTATGATATATTATGGTTACTTGGCATTAGTTAGTCTAAAGCTCACATAGCAAGTGGCTTCAAGATGTAATTATTGAGCTCAAGGGGGTGTGAGACATGACTGTAGTTACATTTTAAATGCGCTTGTGGACTTAATAATTTAAAAGGGCTCATATTCTTTAGACAAAAGGTTTTCTTTCTCATTTCTCCCTTTTTAATCAAAATATTTCTCCTAGAAGGCAATGATGATCAAAATCTGAGTGCCAAAGTGATCCTTGTTGCAGAGGCTCATTCCTGGATAGACCTCTTCCTCATTAAGGGGAAAAGAGAAGGTCTCTTAATGAGGAATTTTTTTTTAGAACATCCAAAAGCTAATCTCATCTCTAGTTTTCAGAATCTGTGATTTTAGTTTCTTGAGAAGTAAGACATGGGGATTATAATGCAAAAGAGAATTTATATGCAAAACAACAACAACAAAAAAAAAAAACCTGTTACATGGGAGAGCCAACTAAGAACATCATGAACAAAATCAAATCCAAATTCTTCCTTAGAAACTTCATATAGCCAGAAAATAATTCAGAATGTAGTCCAAATTGCGGGTAGTTACAACCCCCAAACAATTGTCAGACCTAGAAGTTAATAATAGGTGTACTATAGTTTTTCTCTGAAACATAATATTTCTCTCTGAAGTTTCCCATTTCTACCAAAGATAAATCTTAGTAGCACCAACTTACTTCCAAATAAGTTTTAGTATTACATTTGGCCTGATATTTGCATAAAATGCAATAAGAATAGTGATTGGCCATATAGGTCTCCATTTTAAGTTGGCTTTGTGGTGGTAACTTTAACATAAAAATTTCCAGTTTATAATTTTATTTATTTATTTTGTTAGTTGGTTAGTTTAGAATTTTAAAGTATCTCAAGGCTTGGAAAGCAAGTGAAGCATTTGTGCCTGTAATACCTGTACAAACTGGGCAAGTTTCTTTTTTCTAAAGGTCCCAAAATATCTTGAGGTTTCTAAGCATTTCAGAAAATGGTATTCTTTACTTACCACAAGTTCAGGAAACTTCTAAGGGAGTACTGTAGACAAGTTACCAGGCCAGTCTTCCCAAGGGTCTTTTTCGCAATTCTATATAGTCAACCTTGATTCCTCAAAGTAGTCTGGTTATATCTGAAAATGTCACTCTGGTCAGAGCCTTGGCAAAATAATCAAGGTCTTCAATTCTTTCCTGTCACAAAAGAAAACAGATTCTTATTGAAGTTATACAAATAAGCATAATTCCATAGATTAATAACTCATATATAGTTTCCAAATTTTGAAGAAATCATGTAGAGGGAAAGGAAAATATTTCAATTTTGCTTACAAGAGTATACTTTACTCAATTGCTATAGATATAAATAATTCAAAGAGGAAAAAAGTAGTCTTGACTCTGGAAAGGAAAATATAAAAAGACTCAGAAATATTTTTACAAAAAATGTAATAGAAAATTATTTTAATCTTCTATCATGTAATTACTCATGCTCTGCTTGATGTTGGGTTAACAATCCTCATTAATGCATCAGCTTTGTAATTAGATTCCCAGAAGTCTTTATGTAGTTCAATGGTATAATTCCCAAAATTATCACAAATCTGTACTTAAGAGTATTTATCAAGGTCCGTTTCATAAATTTCCTTGAAGAAAGGGGCAATTTTGAACTGTAGAAAACTATAAACCACCTTCTGAGAAGTTTTTTTGTTTTTCTTGTTTGTGGGTGACAACATAGCCATGGTTAGAGACACAACTGACAAACAAACTTGGTTATACAACAATTTAACATAATCAAATTATCATGACAACATATACTAAGACATAGAAGAATTTTAGGGAACTCATACCATTTTGTAACATGTATTAATAATACACTTTATACAAATAAAACTCACATAAAGTAAAATATTTCTAATTTGACACTTCTTCCCACATATTTAACATATTAAATAGTCCTGATATGTCTTCCTTAAATTTCTAGGGGTCTTAATATCCAAAAAGTTGGTTTGAGTTCAAAAAAAACTGAATGAAAAATTTGAAATTTGACTTTGTTTTTTTGTTGTTGTTGTTGTTGTTTGGGTTTTTTTGCAGTATTACATTATATTTATTATTCTGTATAATTCTTTTTTTATTTTTTTATTATTATTATTAAATCATAGCTGCATACATTAATATGATCATGGGGCATCATACACTAGCTTCATAGACCATTAGACACATTTTCATCCCAATATGAAATTTGACTTTGAAAAGTTTGCCAAACGCAAAAGTTTAAAACAGTCAAGATATAAGATAATATGGTTATCAAAAAGTGATAGTTTGGGTTCGGCACCCATAGCACAGTGGTTACAGTGCCAGCCACATACACCAAGGGTGGCAGGTTCAAACCTGGCCCAGGCCACCTAAAAAAAAAAAAGAACAATGACAACTGCAACAAAAAATAGCCACGTGTTGTGGTGGGTGCCTGTAGTCCCAACTACTTGGGAGGCTGAGGCAAGAGAACCACTTGAGCCCGAGAGTTTGAGGTTGCTGTGAGCTGTGACTCCATCACACTCTACCAAGGTCAACATAGCGAGACTCTGTCTCAAAGAAAAAAAAAAGTGATAGTTTGTCTCCCCTTTCCTGATTTGGATATGTTTTATTGCCTTTTGTTGTCTGATTGCTCAGGCTAGGCCTTTCAGCACTACGTTGAATGGAAGTGGTTACAGTAGGCACCCTTGTTCAGGTCTTAGTGGGAATGCTTTCAACTTTTCCCGTATTTCAACTTTTTCAGTATTTATGTTACCTATGTATTCCTCACATATGGCTTTCATAATTTTGAGATATGTTTCTTCTGTGTATTATATGTTCAGGGTTTTTACCATGAAAAGATGTTGAATTTTGTCAAATGCTTTTTCTGCATCTATTCAAATGATAAGGTCTTTGTTTTTCCTTATGATTATGTGATGAATCACTGATTTATGTATGTTGAAGCATCCTTCTATTTCTGAGAGAAAGCCATTGGTCAGGGTAGATTATTTATCTGATATGCTGTTGAATTCTGTCTGATAGTACTTTATGGAGGATTTTTTTGCATCTATATTCATAAGTGATATTGGTCTGCAGTTTTTTGTTTTATTGTTGTATCCCTTCTTGACTTTGGTATCTATGTGAAACTAATTTTGTAGAACAACTTGGGAACTATTTACTCCTCAATATTATGGAATAAGTTCTGCAGTACCTTTGCTATCAAGGTGATACTGGCTTCATGGAATGAATTTGGGAGTATTTCCTCCTTCTCAATGTTATGGTATAATTTCTGCAGTGTGGGTTCCAGCTCTTCTTAGAGGTCTGGTAAAATTTAGCTGTGAATCCATGTGGTCCAGGATTTTGTTGTTGTCGTTGAAAGATTTTTTTTATTACACCTATACTCTATTTGCTCATTATTAATTTAGGAGTTCTATTTGATCTTGATTGACTCTTGGGAAATTGTTTCCAGGACTTTGTCCATTTCCTCTACATTTGTGTGCATAGAGATTTTCATAGTATTCACAAGTGCAATTTTGTATTTCTGTGGCATCAGTTATAATATTGCCTTTTCATTTCATTTTTTTTTTTTTTTAAACAGGGTCTTGCTCTGTCACCCAAACTAGGCCGCAAAGGCCTCTGCCTGGTTCACAGCAACATCAAACTTCTGGATTCATGCAATCCTCCTGCCTCAGCCTCTCAAGTAGATGAGACTAGAGGCATGTGCCACCAGGTCAGGAAAATTTTTCTATTTTTAGAAGAGACAGGATCTCACTCTTAGTCTGCTTTTGAATTCCTGACCTGCAGCAGTCCTCCAAACTTGGCCTCCCAGAGTGTTAGAATAATAAGCATAAACCTGCCATTTTCATTTGCTTTTTCTTTTACTTTATTATTAAATCATAGCTGTGTTCATTAATTCTATCAGGGGGCACCATACACTGGTTTTATAGACCATTTGACACATTTTCATCATACTGGTAAAAATAGCCATCATGGCATTTTCTTTATTATTGTGTTAAGACATTGATATTCTACATTTAATAAGTTTCACATGTACCCTTGTAAGATACACCATAGGTGTAATCCCACCAATCACCCTCCCTCCGCCCATGGCTTCTTGGTTTCCTGTCAACTCTGTTGGTCATGAAACACAACCTATTCTTCAGTGATTGTAAAATAAGA
>CAUYPK010128550.1:0-62185 GCA_963574355.1 Loris lydekkerianus
TGCATTAATGTACACAGCTATGATTTAATAATAAAAAGAAAGAATATGCATATGTGGGTGATGCACTTCTATTTTCTCTTTTCCTCTCTGGAGCCAGGTACTTTTTCTGGTTCAGGTAAGTGTCACTCCAGACCAGAAGGAAGGTATTGCTTTTGTGTAATAAGGTGTGAGTGACGTGTGAATTTATTAGCACCCCCCAAGGAGGTACAGAAGCTGGCATACCCTCCTGAGGTTACAGAGAGAACGTGAGCTGGCACATGGCCCAAACCGGATTGTCTTGGTAAATCAGGTTGGAGTGATGAGACAGGTTTGGGGAGAGGGAGGAGAGGAGGCCTGGATGGCAAAGGTGGTCTTGTTATGAAGGTGAAGACTTAACAGTTAGCATCCCCCAAGAGAATAGGTGGGAAAAGTGTGTGTCAGACCTTTAGTGGTGTCAGACTTTCAGTTTTTCCTGGGTCTAGACAAGAGGGGGGTCTCAGACAAAGCCTGGCTGGGTCACTGCTGACTCTACAGACCCAAATCTCCCCCCAGGAGAGGCGGCTTGACAGAACTAATTCTGTTTGCAGGCTCCCTGAATAACTAAAGAAGTATATTTGGGGGAGACATATTCTGGCTTCCTTCACAGGGAAAGGCAGGAACCCTCATTGGGGCTGCATATAGGGGTAGACTGGACTAGAAGTGAGAGGTAGAGGAGGGTACAAGGACGGAGGGCCTGGGAGGAAGGAGGGGTGTGGTGGCTGCCCAAGTGCAAGCTTAGTCCCTTGGGGAGGCCTCTCCCACAAGTCCACCATCCTTGGAATGTGCTAGATCTTCTCACCTGAATCTCAAATTAAGGCCTGGTGATTGGTCTTTGGGATTTCACAGTTTCTCTGCTTGTTTTCTTTATGACACTTTACCTTTTCCCACCAATAAAGATTTAGCTAGAGCTTCAAATTCCACAGAATTTCAGAGAAGGGTCAAGCTCCTATCCATAACCAGGAGGAGCTGCAGAAGCTAAAGTGATGGAAATCATTAGAATTTCACAGAATACAGATTTTTTAAATTGGAAGAACCCCAGAAGCAGCGGTTCTCAACCTGTGGGTTGCCACCCCTTCGTAACAATGAAAATACATTGCGGTATTAGGAAGGTTGAGAACCACTGCAAGGGACTTAACTTTAGATGGGGTGTTGAGCCTCCAGATGGAGGGGGTGGGGGTGGGGCGAGGCAGAGGGAAACCTAAAATCCAGCTGTAAAGGGAGGGGAGACGCAGACCTGTGGGAGGATGAAGGATCAGCTGCCTGGTGAGTCAGAAGATGCATTTTAACCTTGGGCAAAAGTGAATTATTTCAACAAAAGAAACTGAAACATTAATATGAATGAGGATGTTAGACATTTAGGTATGGCTCCCGTTAGGAAAAATGTGTGAGATCAAAGAAATTGAGGAACAGGGTACAGAGAAGAATTGTAATTTACTTGTGTTAGAATTAACGGGAGGCCATTGTTTTGGCCTGAGCCACAGCAGACCAGACCAGATTGGAATAGAGTTATCGTGCTTCTTGCCATGTAGTCAAACTGAATTTTGAAGTGGGCTGGTTTTCCCAAGAAAAGGAGATTTACAGCAACCAATCAGAGGGGCCCAGTTTAGCCGAGCTGGCGTGATAAGAAGTCCCCTATGTTTCAACTCTTCAAGGAGCATAGCTTTCAAATGACTAATTCACTCTCCGTCCTTATTTTTGTTTTCTTCAGCCCTTCTCTGTCTGTAAAGCCCACCTCTTCTGCTCAGCACATTGGAACAACCATTCTATTTTGTAAAACGAGATGTTGCCTGATTCTGGAATTGCTAATAAAAGCCAATTTGATCTTTAAACTAAATCTGTTGTCAGTTCATTTTTCGACACTTACAAAGAAGACCTTCCTTAGAAGACAGAAGGAAAATGTTTCTTCCCCTTTCCTTTTCTCTCTTCTATCCCCTCCTGCAGCTCCTTCCCTCCGGCTGATTCTACCTCTTTTGTCCCTTTCTCTGGAAATCCAAGCATTAAAATATCACTGGAGCTCAGTGGCATAGGGTTTGGACCGGTTGTTGTCTCCCTAATGTTTTAATTGCGCGTTTGTTGTCGTAAGGGAATACCTGAAGCTAGGTGACTTATACATAAAAGAGGTTCATTTGCCTTACGGCTTTGTAAGTTGTGTAAGAGGCCTGGTGCCACCATCTGATTCTGGTGAGGGCTTCAGGCTGCTTCTGCTCATGGCAGAAGGCAAAGATCACACAGCGAGAAGACAGCTGGGGTTGGGGTGCAGGTTCCAGGCTCTCTTTGGCATTCATATCTCACAGAAACTAACAGAGTGAGAATTCCCTCTTTATTTACAGGATGGCACCCAGCTTTTAAAGAGGGATCTGCCTCCATGACCCAGACACCCTCGTTTGGCACCACATCCAGTATTGGAGATCAAATTTTAACACAATTTGGTGTTGAGGGTCAAATATCCAAACTAGAACACCTGACCATTAGGGTGGGGACATCTAGGAAATTTCTCTGCCCTATGGTGGGTGTGGGTGTTCCAGGCAGAGGCAGGGTGGTGAGACGCTCCCCTCCATTTTACAGTCTGCAGAGATTCCTCCCTTCCCCTCAATCAAACATCTGGGTTAAGCACCACCTCCATTAGCACTTTCTCTCCATCAAGACAAACAGAAGTACAATGATAAAAAGTGAGCAGCACACAGGGGAGTGATTAGAAGTGTGAATAACGTCAATGCAACACAGACTAACTGCTTACAAAAGCTCACAACAGCTACAGAAAAACGAGCTTTGTCGTTACAGTAAAGGCAGCAGCAATTTTATTTGAGCACTCCTTCCACCTGTCCTATAATTTCTAAGCAAATGACTTAAGAATTGGTTAGCTTTGCCCTCTCAGCTCCATCGCTACAGTCTCTGCAATGTTATTACTTTTGTTATTGCTGTCATATTAATTCAGGGGTGAATCAAAGAGAACCTAAATTCTGATATTTGCTCTCAGCCTTTTCATGCTCCAGAATTAATGTTCGAATAATTTACTCCCTAGGAAGAACCATGCTGTTGATTTTTGGTTAGTCAGTTTTGATGATGCAAAGTGCCCAGAGAATCACTTTCTGCTTCAAGGTAGAAAATCCAAGTCCTTTCTTCCAATCAGATATAGAAGGACTCTCATTGAGATATGGTGAAGTTTTAAAAAGTGGAAAAATAGTAAAAATGTATGAAATTCGTTTTCCTTCCACCTCTCAAAAAGGTTCTGGAAGGCAGCTGAGTCAGCTCTGGAAATAACTTTCCCAGAGTAAGGAGGAATTTCCTTTAAGTGGATTAGATGTTTAAAAAAAATTGTGTAGCTGATGGAATTGCCCCTTGAACCAAGTCATCAGCAACACCTGTTGACTTTCTCACTCCAAAATGTGTGTCGGATGAGACCCTCTGCCTCTCCCTGACTCTGAGGCCACCACCGTAGTCCAGCTCTGCATAAGCTGTGTTGGGTCTTCCTGCCTTGACTGATGCCCTGGTCCCTTCTGCTCTCAAACCACAGTCAGGCTCATTTGTTTACAGTGTAAATGACCTCCCATCCCTCCCACATCACCCCCCGCTCAGAGTCCTGCAATGAGAGAAGTTTGGTCCTACTCTTCTGCAGCTGGAAGAAATGTGTTCCCTTCCCCCAAGGACCCCACCATCCCTAGCCACCTGTCACGGTCTCTCCAGTACTCTGCTGTTCCTTTTAAATACCTTTATCACAATTCATAAATATTATAAATATTTTGCTTGGGTCTTCTTTCTTTCTCCCTCTCTTTTTTTTTCTTTTGTCATCTTTCTTCCCAGACTGTATGATTAATAAATTTAGGGATGTTTCTTTTTCGATCTCTTTCATCTTTGTTTTCTAGTATCAAGACCTTTGACTATAACCTGGCAAGCTTTTCTCCCTTACTACTTTTTATTTTATTTATTTATTTATTTTTGAAATAAAAATAAAATTTAATCAACATACATTAAATAATTATTCACTATGCATCTAACAATATGTCAGAGACAGTTCTGGATAGTTGGGATACATCACTGATGTGCTATAAACTTAAAATCCTTAAAAGTTCCCTGAAAGCCTCTTCAATATCTGCACCTAAACCTATTTCCTTGAGCCATATATTTTTTTTAATTTATTTATTTTTATTGTTAAATCATAGCTATGTACATTAGTGCACTCAAGGAGTACAATGTTCCTTACCACTTTTTAAATAACATTTTCAAACGTACAGTAAAGAGAATTTTTTGATGCATGCCTAAATACCTATCACCTGGTTTTTATTATATTTTCTTCATGTTTATTCATGTCTACATTCTTCTATCTATTCATCAGTACATGGATAACTTTTTTTTTTGAGACAAGAGTTTCACTATGTCGCCCTCGGTAGAGTGCTATGGCATCACAGCTCACAGCAACCTCAAACTCTTGGGCTTAAGCCATTCTCTTGCCTCAGCTTCCCAAGTAGCTGGAGTACAGGTGCCCACCACAACGCCTGGCTATTTTTTGGTTGTAGTTGTCATTGCTGTTTGGCAGGCCCGGGCTGGGTTCAAACACCACCAGCTCCAGTGTATGTGGCTGGCGCTCTAGCCACTGAGCTATAGGCGTCGAGCCATATACATGGAGAACTTTGATTAAATCTGTTGAATGAATGAAAGGGTTCTACTTCTTTAGTCCATAGTCTGAAGCTGTCTATTCTGAGGTTGGCCTAAACATGGACACTGACCTTCCTAGTGTTTGTGTGGACACAGAGTCTGGGGAACCGAGTAACATACTCCCTGGAATCTATCTGCTAAGCCCTGCACCGGGCACGGAACTAGGTGGTGGGGATTCCAAAATAAAGATGAAGGGATTAGGTAGTGGGGATTCCAAAATAAAGACAAATCTTCTTTATCTCCAGTAAATATTGGTTAGTGTTTCATTGACATTAAAAATGATTGATTTCTTGATATCTTCTATTTTTGTTGTACAAATAGATAAACGCAATTGTGGACTTGGCCAACACCAGGGAAAGAACATTTTCTGATCTCTAGTTCAGTGAGGGACAAATTCAAGCCCACTGGAAACATGGAACCTTTGGCTTTTCTTGTTTTTAAAGTTCTGTATGCACCATTGACATATCCAAGCAATAGTAGCAAAAGAAAAACACAAAAAGTGTTTCTAACCGAAGTTAACTGTGGTCAAGATAAAAACATCTCCGCCAAGTCTGGAAGATCAACAGAGCACCAGGGCAGGGAGAGCTTCCTCTTCTTCCCCTTTGCAACTGATAGGGTTTCCCTCCAAAACCATGTTTGATGATGTTTTTTGGACCCTGTGTATATTATTTCGATTGCTCAGAGGCAACATCTTTGAAGTGATGTCCTGGGGCCGCACTGTGCAATAATCCTTTATTAAGCTTTGCAGTGTCTATTCATGTTTACTTTCACTGGCTTATTTTTAGAAGGAGGATTTTGAGAAGGTCAATGCAGTGATTGAATTCCAAGAGCACTTAGCAGGGGTCCATGTGTATAAGGGTGTTGAATCATCGTGAACTGAGAATGCATCCAAGTTCATGCTTAATGGAGAATCCTCTGTTAAATACTTAAAAGTGAAAGCAATTTTTCAAAATAAGCATGTGGGCCTGGAAAGCACAGAAATGGGGGACACGGCATTTCAGACCCACAGCAAACGTAGCAGCTGGGACCGGGGCTTATTCTCCCTCTAAACTTGACTCTCTCTCTCTCCTTTTGCCTTTACCTCTTTTGTTTGATGGGGTTCTGCTTTCTAGCATGTTGACGATGCCCAACTCATCAACTTTCACGGGCTCTTTTTGACCTCTCCTGGGTTTTTATGGCCAAATATTTTCAAGACCTAGTGTTGTCCAGACCTGAATTGGCATCCATGCTGCCTGTAGTAGCTAGCTGACCTTGAACAAGAAATGTAACTCTTCCAAGTTCCAGGCTCTTGACCTGTAAGTGGAGGCTTTAATACCTCCTGCAGCGTGTGAATGAGTCCACCACGGAGAAGTCCCTTATAAATGTCAATTTTACCCTCCTATTTTTAGATCAGTTGCCACATTGGGTTGGCAAGAAATGATAAAATTGGGGAGAAATATGACATCTCACCTAGATATTTCACATGATATGAGTAAAAGGTAAATCTGGAAAAGGATATTTTACTTATAAAATTCAACTTAATTTTATTTTGCAAAAATCAACAAATACATGTTTAGACCTGGCTTATCTTCAAAACATATGCTTGTTTGTTTTATTAACAAACATGCAAGTTAATTTGGCATTGCAAACATCTCTCCAGCTCTCCTTGGAATATTTTTTTTCCATAACACAAAGAAGGTCGCAAATATTGCCCAAAACCTATTTACATGTTTACCCTCCTGAAATACCAACATTAATATTTATTTGGAGGAAAGCAAAACTGCAAGGCTTGGTCTTTGGCATTCACATTTGATTCAGCAGTATAATTATAAACTTAACAGTTTTTTTTTTTTTTTTAATGACAAACACTTTGAAGGAACTTTAATTAATCTTGTTTCTGCTTTGCAAAGGAGCCACTATATCAAAGCATTTAACTAGAGCTGTTGAGATCCTGCTGGGAGAGTATTACTTCCAGCCTATTTATTAGCTTTTCTTCCTGCAGCCCAATACATGCATTTTTTTTTTTTCTCCACTGAATGAAAACACAGAAGAAAAAACCCAATTCCTTTCCTCTTTTACTCCCATCATGCAAGGCCAGGCAACATCACAAGTCACAACATCTGAATTTACTTTGATTATATTTTTGTTTCTCACACTTAAAATTATTTTGTATTATAATACCTACTCCTTTATCTAAAATCAACATGGTTGATTTTAAACTGTTATAAAGTCAGACTTTACTGAGGCATTTAAAACAATTAGAAAACCCTGTGAATGAAAGGAAATAATTCCCTCCAGCCTATTCTTTTGCATTTAAGTAAAAGAATTTTAGGTATTTGCAGTTTACTAGACAATAAGACTTTAAGGGTGTCCATACATTCACATCTTGTTGAACACCATAAACAAATATAGGATCCCTCTGACTGCAGCCTATGAAGAATCTATTTTTTTTTTTAAATAGGTTCTTCAGACTTTAAATATGATCTGGTAGGTCTCTTATGAGCTTATTTCCCCAAAAATCTGTTACATGAAATTGTCCTGATTAAAAAAAATCTAAAGCTTTAGATTCATGTGGAGCAAATATGATATGTGAGATGAAGTCATTGCATTTTCCATGGCCTGATGTGCAAAGAAGCATGTACAAAAGAAACGTACGCAGCTTCTATTTCAAACTCCAGGCAGGATAGGACAGTGCATAGAAAAGAGAGGGATTTTCAGGTCAGATTAGTGGAAGAAGACAGTACTCATCTAAATCAGTAAGTTTGTGAGCAACACATACAAATACACAATGCCATTCCACAAGATGCCAGCAAGATCAATTAGACATTGCACTGTGATATCCACATATTTTTGAGAAGAATTCCCAAGCCAGCCGAATGTGGATTGGGATAAAGACATAGGCAGTGTAGACGACCATAGCAAAAATGGTTAATAAGATGGTGTTGAACATGGATCGCTCCCAGGGCTCCAGGACGGAGCAGCAGCTGATGATTTGGTATTGATAGTAGAGCCAGGAGAAGTATTCCTTCACGCTCCTGAAGTCCATGGTCGGTGCCTTAAGCTGCAGAAACTTTACCCTGTTAAAGAATGTAACAGATTAGAAGAAAAACAAAATAAGGAACCAAACACAGAATCTCCATAAAATTTCATGATCTCAGCATGTTAAAATCTTTCAAAGAATGTTAAAGATTATCATGCACATTATTAATATGAATATTATGTAGAAATAATATATAACACATTGATTATAGAAATTAATAGTTATAGAAACTAATAGTATTGTTCCTACTACTACTTAGTACTAAAATTGGAAGCAATAATATATTAGTAATAATATTTGTTTAAACATAATTGCTAGAAATAATTCCAGCAATAACATACCTAGAAATTGAGGCTAGCTAACATTTTCCTTGTATACAAAGAGAGATAAGTGTGAATTTTTCTATTTCCTACAGCTTGTATTCTCACAGAAGACTTAAAAAGTGCATTCAGGAAAGAGATAATGATACAGGCCCCCTTCACCTAGAGCACAGACCCTGTTTTCTGGACCCAAGCAGGCTCATAAGCACGTTGGATCAATGTTCCATTTAAGCTTCCACTCCCATTCTGCCCCATTCTCCCATTAGGGGCAGAATGTTCTCAGTAAGACCACATTTCTATACCATGGAGGTTTTAGAATTAACTTCTGCCCCTAGGCTTCTGGCATTCATGGTTGTAATGTATTTTCCATCTCCCCAACCCCCCTGCCTGCAGGGAAAGAGAAGTTGTATATAGATCCCTAGACAGACAGCCAAATGGGCCACCCACCAGGGACCCCCCTCCGCTGTGCCAGAGGTTTTACTCCCCTCTTTTGGCTATCTATAATCTTCTCTTATCTGTAACAACATCTGTCCTGCCACTTACTCATAGAGGTCCATGAATTCATACTTCAATTTCCCGAGACCAGGGACCTGGCAGAGAAATTACAGCAACAATAATATAGCAAGTCCGAGGCTGCTCAGACTCAGAAGGGCCTGTTGGCAAGTTTGGCCCTTGACTATCATTTGAAAGCTTGGCTTTTGGAATGTTCTCTCCATTCTCAAACAGGTAAGGGTGATTCACTGTGCCTAGACTGTACAAGCAATGTAATCTATAATGATACTTATATATAGCGTACACCTACTATATTGTCATAGTCTGGAACTTTGGTGTTGGCTAAAGGGTGCCCATGTGACCAGCTCTGCTAGAAACGTTGGGTGCTGAGTCTCTAATGGGTCTCTCCAGGCAGAAACACGGCACGCACGTTACTGCACTTTTTGCCGGGAAAGTAAGGCCAAACTCGTGTGTCTACTAATGGGAGCATTGGAAGCCTGCATGGGTCTCTCCAGATCCTGCCTATGTCTTTAGTTTA
This sequence comes from Loris lydekkerianus, assembly GCA_963574355.1. NCBI lineage: Eukaryota > Metazoa > Chordata > Mammalia > Primates > Lorisidae > Loris > Loris lydekkerianus. The sequence goes on from CAUYPK010128550.1 coordinate 9,041, forward strand.
CCTTAGCTGTGAGGATGAATATATATTGGGTCTTTCTAGTAAATCACTGAACATGTGGGTCTCAGGAACTCACAAAACAAATGGGGAACTCAAAGTGTACCTTTAGGGGGTCATTTGTTTTTGTGGCCCAGAACCCGTGGAAACCATGTGCGCATTTTGTTGGCCTTCAGAAAGGACCACAGTTATGATCAGGTGTAAAACTTCCCAGAAAGAAGAGTAGCTTCCATCTCTTAGGAAGACTCCTGGGAAGATGATGTGGATGTCCACAGGCATAGTGGTGGCGTCCATGGAAATAAGACTCATTCTGTGGCTCTTCTCACTCCTAAGAATACGATGGTGTCATGTGATCAAAGTCTTTTTTGAAAACTTTACTATTCCAATCACAGTTAAAATTTATTGAAGGTCATGTCTACCTTCTGACCTGAAATTGTCTCCTTTTTTCTTGAATCCCCTTTTGAGCATAAGTAAAAGCCTTTTGCTTTAGAAGCCTGTGGACTGCCTAGGCTACAGGGAGACCCTCATTGATCCTCGTGTGCAGGATCTCAGGATGAAGCCTGGCACACAGATGGTCATTGGTAAATATCTGCTGAGTGGATGAGTGAATGATAAGTAATCAACTTAAAAAATAGTTCTAGGGCATGCATAGTCCCAATATTAAGAAGGATGGCATTAGCTATTATGCATAGTCCCAATATTAAGAAGGATGGCGTTAGCTATTATGCATAGTCCCAATATTAAGAAGGATGGAGTTAGCTATTATTGATCTTTCATATAGGTTGGTTTTAAGAACTAACTCACCTAACAAAGCTCATATTCCCAGAATCCTTTTTTTTTTTTAATATGTGATCTTGCTGCGCTGCCCAGGCTAAGTATAGTAGCATCATCAGAGCTTAATGTAGCCTCTAACTCTTGGGCTCAAGGAATTCTCCTGCCTTACCCTCCTGAGTAACAGGGACTATAGGTGTATGACCACCATGCCCAGCTAATTTTTCTTCTTCTTCTTTTTTTTTTATTTTTATTTTTTGTAGAGATGGGGTCTTGCTAAGTCACCCAGACTCATTTCCACATAAACTTAAAATGAATGGTTCATGTGTGACCAGGTTACCATTATCTGTAATAAAAAGAGTAATTCAGAAAAGTAGATACATATAAAACAGAAGCATTTTTATTGTCTTATGAAAAGAAAAGTAAGTCTCTCATCTTTCCAAAACCAGAGTAAAAACTAAATAGTTGGATTTAAGTGCTTGGTCCTTATAGACGGACTTCAGTGAGACGCTACCTTCACTGTTCTTTTTCTCTCCCAACTCTGGTTGCAGAGAAAGAAGAAAGACAAGGAAGACCAGGTCTTGGGGGATATGTGTGACAGAGAAGTGTCTCTTAGTCCACTCATACCATTATAACAAAATACCTGGGACTGAGTAATTTGTAAATAATATAAACTTTTATATTATTATAAGTAAATATGTCACAGTTCTGGAGGCTGCGAACTTCTAGGTCAAGGTGCTGGCAAGTTCGGTGGCTGGTGAGGGCCCCATCTCTGCTTCTAGGGTGGCACCTTGAATGCTGTGTCCGCATGTAGCAGAGGAATGAAAGGGCAAACGGAGCAGATGAAGCCTCTTGTACAAGAGACTTCAGTGCCTTAAAAAGAAAAGTACAGCATCTAAGGGGCTGGGAGAAATCTAGTTCAGCCTATGCACAGCTCTGAGGAAGACATATTTGGGATAAAGTCCAAGAGATGATTATGAGTCAAACAGATATGATGGTTGATGAGGTGGGGAGAATGGCCAAGACAGAGGGAACCACCTGTGGGAAAGCTGGAGGTAGGGAGAAGCATGGTGGGTGGTCAAAGGGCCATGGACTTAGGGACAAGGGACAGAGTGTGGTAAAGCTGGAGAGGCGGAGATGGCCAGAGTGAGGCCAGGAGCAGAAGGGCCAAGCTGGAAGGCTAAGGGCTTTGTCTTTAAGCTGTGAGTCAGAGGGAACTGCAGAGATTAACAGAGGATGCTGTGGTGCGTTGGGGAGGAGAAGGGTTTAAGTCCATATAGTCACATTGCATTGTAAAACCACGTTGAAATGATTTTGGACACCAATCATTCCAGAAAATCTCTGCCTTTACTCTTCCCATGGGTGGATATGATCCTCTCAGCATCAACAATATACCAAGAACCTGTTAAAATATTCTTAAAATTCTTTTCACTTTTTCTATTGCTCATTTAGAAATATCATTGACTTTTTCTCTATATATTGTCACTTTTAAAAATGTATTAATTAAACCCAGTGTGGGGGCACATCTGAAATCCCAGCTGTCAGGGAGGCTGAGGTGTATGGATTCCTCGAGCCTAGGATGGCAAGTCCAGCCTGGGAAACATAGTGAGACCCCATGTCTTAAAAAAAAAAAAAAAAAAAAAAGCACTAATTAATCTCCTGACCATTGCTTTCTCTTTTAAAATTAAATTTCTTGCTTGGGAAAACCTAGCCCAACACCTTGATTGTAGCCTGGGAGAGGTCCTGGTCCAAAGGAACCCAGTTAAGCTGTGTCCAGATTCCTGAGCCATAGAAGCATCAAGATCATCAATATTTATTGTTTTGATCTGCTAAACGTCAAGCAACCAATTCAATCAAGGATATAATAGTTAACAAACACACCAACATGCGCTGCACTGAAGGAGGCCCGTGGGAAGACTGAGGTCCCAAATACCCCAAATCTGCAATGACAGGGAAGCTGGACATTTCGGATATACTTTTACACTGCTGACAACTTAGGCAGTAGAGATTTCTAACAAAATTTTTTCTTACCTATTCCCACCAGCCCAGCCCTTTACATCGCCAGCTCTGACATGTGAAAAGTGCCTCAATCACCACATCTCACTTCAGTCTCATGAGTCAGTTCAGAAAACACAGTGACTGGCCTTTGCTGCTGCATTTTTCCCTTTATTGATGAGAGGCAATTTTGAAGATGGTCTATTCGTCATTTCTTATTATGAAAAAGTGAGGAAAGAGAGAGTTGCTTATCACTGGTGAACCATCTGCTATCATCTATTATTAGAATGGGTACTATTTTTAGGTTCTAGATTTGCTCTGGTGATATGTTTCTATCTCCTTGTCAGTCCTTTTTCTTATCTCCCATGAGACGACGTGCAAGATTTAAAAAAACAAAACAAAACACTTTAGACAATTTGATGAGCAATGTGGATAGGAGAATTCATTCATTCACTGAACCAGTGTATTTACGTGACTCCTGAACAGGAAAGTCTCAGGAAGGACTCTTTCCACTGCAGGGAGGGTGGGGGGATGCTCTTGTCGGCAGCAACAGAGTGGCCCACAAAACGAACATGCAGTGATTTGGGAGCCCAGAATAAGCATGAAATGGGGGGAAAGACTGTAGGAAAGGGCTAAGAAGGAAGTTAGAAAAAGAGGCTGAATTTGGGAAAATAAGATGGCAGAAATGCCATAAAATTAATTAATTATCCACAGGTATCCTAGAACTAGATGACAGCAAACATCTTAAAGTCTGAAATTTTCACAACAAAACGTTAAATCCGTTTACTTGCTACCCTGAAGACCCAATGACGCTAAGTCTCAGCAAAGCTAAACAAAGAACTTCGAGGGTTTACTTTATTCCAGCGCACCGTGACTTTCCTGTTTTTAGCTATGTGCTTTTTAAAAGATGATTGCTCACATATAGAAAAGAGACAGAGTAGTTTTTTTTAAAAAAATTTTATTTTCTGCTCAACTCGATGACTTTTAAACCCTCTAAGATCTTTTAGCGAGGTGGTGTATCTAAAGGCAGCGGTGCCTACGCAGATGGTGTGAGTCTCCAGGGCCACAGCGGCCTGGGCGCACTTGGACCTAAACGTGCTGAAACTGTGTGATGCTACTTGCTTTAGACGGAATGTTTATGTCTCCCACATTTCACATCTTGACATCCTCACCCCTAAGGTAATGGCATTAGGAGGATGGGCCTCTGGGAGGTGACGAGAGGCGTGGGGTCAGTGTCATTCTAAATGAGGCCGTTGAAAGCTCCCCTGTCTCTCCTGCCATGTGGGGTCCCAGCAAGAAGATGGCTATGTATGAAACCAGGAATTGGGCCCTCATTAGACACTGAACCGCCAGTGTCTTAATCTTGGACTTCTCAGCCTCTAGATGTGTGAGAAATAAATTTCTGTTGGTTATAAGCCATGCTGTCTGAGGTATTCTTTTAGAGCAGCCTGACTTAAGACAATACCCTCTGGTGCATGGGGAGAACTATGAGCTTTCAAAGGAGCCCATCAGCCTGGTGATTGTGCTTTTCGGGAGGTCCCAGTAGTACCTAAAGCAGTAGAAATTCCTTGTAAGAGCTGGGGGCATGGCCAAGGTCAGCACTGTTACCTGCAGGAATGGATCATCAAGACTGAGGAAAACTCTCTCTGAGCCGGTCTTTTAAAAACATGATCAAGTCTCCTGTAGCACCGGTACAATAGCACATTCAAACATGCCTGATGCATTTGGTTTATTGGAGTTTCTCTAGCAATAATAACAAACCCAATTATATTTATAGTTTAGAAAGTGGATTATTTATAGTTTGGAAAGTGCTTCTGTTGCACTTCCAGGATGCAGAGGATGGATTTTTAGCATAGGACGTGGGTTCCAACCTTGACTCCTTCACTTACTAGATGTGTAACCTTGGGACAGTGACTGAATTGCCCTTCTCCTCTGTTTCCTCATCTGTAAAATGGACATAATAATCCCCACTGCTTAGGGTTGCTGTGAGAAATAGCAGGAGTGTAAGTAAAGCTCAAATTCCAGAGACTTGGAGGTGTTTAGACGAGAGGGTAGACTCTCACTGGAGAAAATATTTTCTTTCTTCCTCGTTGGAAATTGCACTCAAAATTGGATTCCACGGTGACCGTGGCGGTCATGACCATTCCCTGCAAGGTTCATAATCCAGCTACGTACTTTCTATCAATATGTCTACAAAGCAATATTTACCACCTGTATTAAGTAGGAAAAGTGAAGTCCCAGAATGCTGTGGCTGGACGGACCACAGAGATTTACTAAAATAAATCACTCATCTTACAGAAAAGGACCAATCCTGTGGGGTAATTCAATTGACATTAAACTGGTCTGTCAAGGCAAGTTGGAGAAACCAGTCCAGGTGAGGACTACCCTGTAAAGTGACACTGGAAGAAGAAGTGAAATTCCCAGCAGAGATTTTCCGTGGTCTTCGAAGGCTAAGCTAGCGATCGCTGTGGAGCTGTGTGTGAAGCTCCTGGGGGGATCTCAGGCCTACCACATCCTTATTCCAGACTTTTCCTATAATTCGTCAGTTCATTTCTCATCCAGCATCTTAAGTTTTGAATGCTTATTTATTACAAATGTTAGTGGAAACTGGCAAAAGCTAAAGCTCTTATTAATAACATAGATCTTAGCATAAATGGAAGACCCACAGCAAAGGTTTGCTGAGTTGTGGGAGGAGGAGGGAGAGGATTCCGAGCATCTTAGGACCCAGAGGCAGAGATTGAATCCTAAAGGAAATCTACTGAATCAATAGGGACTCTGGGACCATGGGACATATTAGGGATGTCCCCTAAGACATCAAGGTTCACGAGTGAATGGGGTGATTATTTCTAATTTCTGAAGTTCATAGCCCTTTATCTGTGGGCGAAGATTTTTCTCTCCCTAGGTGTGTGCACAGTAGGGAAGGAGATGAAGTTTCACCTTCTCTCCCAGACTGAGAGAGAGAAGACCTGGGACTTAAGACCCAAGTGACTCAGGGACAGGACTCTGTTTTGGCCTGAGTGGAGAAGAAAGTGAATAAATATAGCAATTAAAAAAACAAAGATGTTAACACAAACCCATGTGCGTGAGTCACAAAATAAGAACACTGTCCGGGGAGCTTGCAGGAAAGTAGTGACTGGGCCTGCTCAGAAACTTTTCTGTGGTTGTGTTTTGTCCTTGGGAACCGGAGTGGTAGGAAGTTAGGCAACTGCAATCAAAGATGAGTAACAGGTGATTTGGCCTGGCGGCCCTTGCCTTGGGAATACTGCAGAAGATGTGACCCTGCAGCCCTCCCCTGCCTAAAAGAAAACATTCCAATTACTGGCCAAATCACTGGATTTTCTTAGTAAGGCATTTACCTTTTTGAAAAGTAGCTATCCTCCTGGGGAGAAAGAACTTAACAAATTTTGAGTTAAATTTAATTCCAGAACATCAGGGTTTGAAAAGTCAGAATGACCTGCAGTCAATTTTGGGGAGAACTCCTTCTCAACTCATTTTGGAATTCTACATCAATCACGCAGCTTTCTTTAGGCTGCCTAATAGGAACCTGAAAACCTGCGGAGTGACACAAGTGCCCTGCTTGTTGCAGAAAGAGATGCGGTGTCTACAAAGGGCCACTCGGTCCTCACAGTGGCTTTCTTTGGAAAGAGCTGCATATGACTTACTTAAGTACAGACCTTCCTTAATTAAGTAATACATTTATTTAAAAAATTAAGAACGTAGAGGGAGTGATTTCCTTCCAAAGAATGCAGTATGGAAAGGGGGATTTAAAAAGAGACTAACTTTACAGTGAAGAAGACTGATCATCACTACCTCAGCCCATTGATAAAGGTTAATGTTAACACTGCAATTAATCATGTTGATAGTAAGTGGCCACATTATCAATAACCAATAGCCACAGTCTCATCACGAGAGCCCATCAGACAAATGCCAACAGTGGGGTATCCTACAAGATACCAGAGCTTTATGCCCCCCCAACTCTCAAGTTCATTAAAAATAGGTAAAGTGTGGGGGAAAAAATAGTCACAGACAAGAGGAGACTGATGAAACAGGATGACTAATTGTGATGTGGTATCCCAGATGGAATCTTGGAACAGAAAGAGGACATTAGGTAAAAACTAAGGAAATCTGAGTAAAGTAAGGAATTTAGCTAATAACAGCATTTCAATACAGGCTCATTAATTGTAACAAATGCCTGATACTCATGTAAGCTTTTGAAAGGGGAAATGGTGCAGGGTATATGGAACTCTCTGTACTATCCTCCTGATTTTTTTGTGAATCTAAAACTATTCTAAATAATAGTTTATTTAAAAATTTTGAAAGAAAGAAAAAAAGAAAAAGGATCTTTAGGAAACTCTTGAAAAGTTCACAGTTGGTCCTACTCTAACCTCTGGTGAACTTTGCTTATGCTCTTCTTCCCGTCTGGAAAGCTTTTCCCAATAACTCTGTACACAAATAATACCCTTGTATGAGAGATTGGCTTTTAAACATTTTAAAACACGATAGAGAGGTGAAAATATATTTGACATAGTGATCCAGTGTACACACACATGTACAGGGTCACATGCTTGAAACAACCATATTTCAAAATAATAATTTTCAGTCCACACTGACATTTTCTATTCCATTGTGTTTTGTAATATTTATTTTAGTCTATTCTAGTCAATTCTACCATATTCTATGTTATTCTCATCTTCCATTTAAAAACATCCCAATTGTGAACGACTGTTAATATGATGATTTCTTAATATGTCATTGGACACTGCAGTGGGAGAAACCTCACTTTAAAATGCTAGCTTCCCTAAGAGATTGGACAATTAAGTTCATCCCAGAGAAAGTGCTACATACGTCATTGGTGAATATCATTACAATCTCCTTCAAAGTACTTCCCTTGGCCATCTGGTGACTGTGGGGACATTTACTTTTTCTAGGATGAGTTGGTGAACTTAATTATCCTACTTCGTAAACGTCTCAGCGCTGTCCAGTGTGGCAGCCACTAGTGACATGTGGAAATTTAAACTTGTATTGTTCAATAACCCCACGTGGTACCATGGTGGGTACCATGTTGGATGCATTGACAAAATATTGTCATCATTATAGAAAATGTCATTGGACAGAACTGACTCTCTTCCTGGCTTGCTTGAACTGGTCTACCATGTTGTCTCCTTTTCACCTTACAATCTTCCACACTGCTTCTAGAACTGACTGTTTAAATTTGCAGATTCATTTCTCTACTTGAAAATCTCCAAAGGCTCTCCATCCCCTGTGAAATGAAGCCTTCCTGTAAGTCCCTGCCTGGTTTGATTTCTCTCCCTCCGCAGCTTCAACTCTCAACTCCCCTACTAAACGCCATTAATTCTAAAACTTCCCTGTTTTAGTTTATCCTCTTTTCTTTCTTTCTTTTTTTTTCTTTTTTGGGACAGTGTCTCACTACATCACCCTGGGTAGAGTGCCGTGGCATCACAGCTCACAGCAACCTCGAACTCTTGGGCTCAAGTGATTCTCTTGCCTCAGCCTCACAAGTAGCTGGAACTACAGGTGCCTGTCACAACACCTGGCTATTTTTTGTTGCAGTTGTCATTGTTCAGCTGGCTGGGGCTGGATTCGATCCCACCAGCCTTGGTGTATGTGGCCTTAATCATTGTGTTGTGGGTGCCAAGCCTAGTTTTTTCTTTCTTTCTTTCTTTCTTTCTTGAGAATCTTACTATGTCACCCTCTATAGAGTGCCGTGCGTCATAGCTCACAGCAACCTCAAACTCTTGAGCTCAAATGATTCTCTTGCCTCAGCCTCCAAAGTAGCTGGGACTACAGGCATCTGCTTCAATGCCCAGCTACTTTTTGTTGCAGTTGTCATCATTGTTTAGCAGGCCCAGGCCAGGTTCGAACCTGCCAACCTTGGGGTATGTGGCTGGCACCATAACCACTGTGCTATGGGTGCCGAGCCATATGCTCTTTTCTTTTGTAGAAATTTTCTTGTGCCCTTTCTCTGTCAGGTAAAACCCTATTTGTTTTTAAGACCTAGCTCCTATATCCTCTCCTCCATGAAACATTCTCAGGAAATACCCCCCTATCCCTGAAGAGGAAAATATATTGCTTTTTAAAAAATGTTTGACCATTGTAACAACATTTTTAGCCATGCACAATCCATTTTCCCACAAGACTATGAGACCTTTGAATACCAGGAATGTGCACCTCCTTGTCACCAGGGCCTGGCTGCTGGGCTGGTCAGTTGGCTGGCTGACTGAACTATAAGGCTGGAGCCCCACTTGGAGTGATTTAGCATTTCCACAGCACAATGTGGGGACCTTAGAAGGTGCTTATGAATTCTCATTGTCTGCTTTCAGGCAATGAGTTTCAGACAGATTGTTTTCTGCAAATTGAGTACAATCTGTCTTCTTGAAGGATGGAAGGGAGCTGGTGCTAAAGTTTTTAAAAAATATGTAACAAATGCTTTTCACTTCTCATAATGTTAAAAGTTCATGGGCTCTGTGGGGGATAAAAAAAATACTTGTGAAGTGATTTTTAAGTCCCATTAAATTGGCTTTTACAAGTGCTTACTCTAGGTGAGTAATAATTTAAGACTGGAAGGTAAAAAAGCGGTTCTAATGGAAAAAATTCTAGTCTGGGAACAACTTGGCACTTGAAAACTTGAACTTTTGTGTAAGCTCCTTTCCCTTCTTTCCTCCTATTTATTTATCTTACTTTGTGTCCCTGGGAAAGTTCCAAACTCGTTCTGTCACAGTTTCTCTCTCCATGTGTAAAATGAAGATTATTGATAATTGTCGCTGAGGCCGTCTCACGGATACAGTAAGAAGTGTGGGGGTGGGTTTTGGCTCTTTAGGAGTAACAGCCAAAGTTATTACAGTATCTGTTGTTTTACTTGTGGGTTGGTATAACTGTGAACCATGAGCACGATTTTATTAATTATAGACTCAAAGAGTCTTTGTGGAATATCCACAATACAGTGGTTTGTATATTTTATAGGAAACATTTACGTTTGCTAATTGAATTGCCTAGCACATAAAAACAAAGAAATAAATTGATATGTGTATGTAGCCATTACGACAAACCACTAGTTGAAAGGAACTGCAATCTTTAAACAAAGTTTCAAGCATGTCCTGGGCAGGGCCACCACATACCATTGTGTGGTCTGAGCACTGCACAGTCTCATGTGATGCGTCTTGACTCGGGGGCCTAGCCACAGCTCCTATTCATATGAGCACAGTTTTATTCATAGACACAAGACACATCATTTCTTACTGTGTCAGAGACATGAGTATGGTTTACCTAGGTGTGGTTAATGGCACAGCCTCACAATGTGTCTATGTAAGAATAGCCACAACAGTTTATCAGCTTCCCACCTCCCAGCGAGGTCTTCAATGAGGAACTCCAATGTTTTCTGCCCCACAGAAAATTTCATCCTTGCTTAACACCTGTTTTTGAATTTCCTTCCTATCTTAGAACACTTCTTAGTCTTCCTTTGGCAACCAGTTCCTCATGGTGACAGCAAAGCGAATATTAGATGCCAGACAAGAAGTGAGGCTATGGAGTCTAGCTCCTTAATGGGAGCTTAAAAAACTAACTTGTGATGAATCAAAGCCAAGAGAGAAAAACCATACAACAATTAAGGAACTTTCTCTATACATTCATGAAGTAGGTGAATAATTCTATGGACTCCCAGTTAGTAAGAAACAAACAATTGTTAAGTCCAAGCATGCTACTGCTTTTAGGCAATTAAATTACTCTAGTTAAACCTCATAATCTTATACTCAGAAGTGAGTTACTGAAATAATATACTAAAAGAAAAAGTCTCACCAACCGTTTAGCCAAGCTCTTGGTGTAGTGCTGTTTCATGCTATAGACAAGAGCAGAATGATCTGTGGCCATCGGAACCAATCTTATTGCTTCCATTTTTATTAACACCAACAAAAATAGACTGATAGGAAACACATATTTCCAGTCCAATTATCAACTGACACCATTGTGCAATGTGGCACACCTGTAATTTCAAAGCATCCTTGTTTCTTGGCGTAATCTGACAGACAACAGAGGGATTTATGAATGGAGAACTTCTAGCTGGGAAAGAAAATTTAGAATTTGACTTTAATAAAAAATTTCATAATGGAGAGAATACTAAAGTCAGATTAGGATCAATCTCAATATTGTGTGGCTATTGAAATGAAGATATAAATTTTGAAACTGAACAGAGTGGCAAGAATGTTAATGCTGAGCAGAGCTTATGAATAGAAAGACAAATTTGGAACAGAAGGATACTGTATCTTGCTTGTCCTTGACGCCCTCTCATTCACCAACAGAGAAACAGGCCACATATCCCTTTTTGTTCTCGGCAGTACTGGAATGGAGAGTGGGGCTTCTGGGCCAAGATTTAGCTACAGTGTCATTCCTTAGGATGAGCTTCTTTACTACTATTTTGTTTAAAAGAATAAAAAGAAACCTTGTTATCCTATAAAGAAGGAGAGAGGAGACTATGGCTGCTGGCTATTTCCTACTGAAGACATTGTTGCCAAGAGTTGCCAATAAGTTATTTTTAGAAGAACAAAGTGAATAGAACTACAAAATTAGCAATGGCCTTAAAGTCATCAAAAGTTACTTTTAAAGGTAATTAAACACACACCCATATTTACAGAAGCATTATTCATAATAGTCAAAAGGTGGAGACATCCAATTGTCTATTGCAAATGAATGGATAAATAAATGCGGCATTTACACTCAATAGAACATTATTCAGCCTTTGAAAGGAAGGAAAGTCTACATGTGTTACAACACAGATGAACCTTATTATGAAAGCGAAATAAGCCAGGCACAAAAAGACAAATATGATGTTATTTCGTTTACAGGAGGTACCTAGAGCAGTCAAACCAGTAGAAACAGAAAATAGAACATTGCCAGGGTCTAAGTTGGAGATGGAATGAAGAGTTGTTGTTTAATGGGCACAGAGTTTCAATTTTGCAAGATGACAAAGTTCTAGAGATTGGTTGTGCAAGACCAGTCTGACCAAGAGCCAAACCCCATCTGTACTACAAATAGAAAAAAACATTCTACTTGGGAGGATGAGGCAGGAGGATTGCTTGAACCCAAAAGTCTGAGGTTGTGGTTAGCTAGGCTGATGCCATGACAGTCTAGCCTGGGCAACAGTGTAAGACAATGTCTCAAAAAAAAAAAAAGTGTATATATATAAAAATATGTATATATATAAATGTATAAATATAAAATATATATATATATAATATATAAAATATAAATGTGTATATATATATAAAATATATATATTTTATTTAATAAAATATTTTATTAAATGTTATTGAGAGTCTCACATTGGACTGGGGCATTATAATCTAGCAAAATTGCATGGTTTACCATTCAAAGCAGAATAAACAAATAACTCCAAAAGTTTTAAAATAAGAATTGTAAGGTCCTAGATGGGGCTCCCTTCTTTTTGGCTTTCCAGCTGTAAGAGGAAAACTTGGAACTGTCAAACTCCAAAGAACCTCCGAGGGGAGAGTTGACACGTTTAGGGTTATTCTTAGTATTAGTGAAGTCCTGGTAGCTTAACCTCTTCTCATACTTGTGGGAATTATAAATGTTATGATATGCTCATCTGTTTTTGGAAAAACTGAAATAAAGAGCTCATAAGACCCTGAGGACTAGAGTACTTAAAGTCTGATAACCATGTGTGAGAGACAGGGCAGGATTTGACTGAACTACTTTTCTATTATAACCCCCTTTCCTGGAGACTATGCCCTTTGCTCTTCAGGACAGTTTGCCTTTCTCTTCTCTTTCTTGGATCTTTCCCAGCCATCAGACCCACAGTTCTGCTAAGGAAAACAAAACAAAAACAAAAACAACCTCCCCCCCCCCAAAGCCCCAGACGACTTGTTTGCCATTTGTTTCCAAGTACTCTGTTCCTCTTAAGAGCTAGAAGGTTGGCCTTGAAAAACGAAGCCTTTACCTCAACCCTGTCATTATTACATTTGATGAGTTTTCAGAAACTGAAGTCTTTTATCCCAGGACCAGTTTGAGGGTGAAGAAGGTGAGTGTCTGCAGCCTTGATTGGTTGGAAGCACATCGGCTGAGCGCTGCTCCCCAGAGTTCTGCCAAAGGAACTCTGCTGGTGCAGGCTGCTGGTCCACCAAGACCTTTCTGGTCTAATACTAATTGCCTATTTTCTAATACTAAGTGCCTGTTTGCACTTTTTTTGGTAACCATGAACAGATGTGCTTGTAAAACTTTTCTAGTTTTTATATATTTATTTGCCCTTTCCTTCCTTCTGCTTATTCTTTTTTCTCATTACACTGTCTGGAAAGCTTCTAATGTTTTTCTCATTTTGCTGACCAGCAACATTGAACTTTATGATTTTGTGACAATAGTCATCCAGACTCATGTCCTTTCACTGTCCTTAGCTGACCTGTTTCTGAATTTCAGTTATTATTGCTTCAAAAAATGAGCAGAGAGCTAGACTGACTCTAAGGCAGTGTTCTCAGCCTTCCTGATGCCGCGACCCTTTAATACAGTTCCTCATGTTGTGGTGACCCCCAATCATAAAATTATTTTTGTTGCTACTTCATAACTGTAATTTTGCTGCTGTTATGAATCGTAATGTAAATATCTGAGATGCAGGATGCATTTTCATTGTTACAAAGGGGTTGTGACCCACAAGCTGACAACCTCTGCTCTAAGGGCTATGAAGACAGACGCAGCAGTGCTGAGTGCTCTCTCTGACAGTCCCCAGATCCAGGAACATTCTGTGTTCCATTGGTGACCTCTTCCAGGTCAGGTGGTTTCAGGGATGGAGAAAGGATTGGGGGGACAGAAAAAGGGAAGGCAGGAGTTCATACAATTCAGTCAAAATATGCTGCTTATAGGTATCTAAATTACTCTAAGTAGATTTTATAATCTTGACTTAGAAGTGAGTTACCAAAATGATATACTAAAAGAAAAAAAAAAAAAAAAACACCTCATTGACATTTTAGCCAAGTGGATTTCTGATTCTCCTGGGGAGAACAAGGGGACATGTTACTGCTGGTTTCATTCTCCTCCACCTGCTCCCAGGTGTACAGCCGCCCACAGGCTTACAGTACAAAGGGGATGAATGCTTCTGTACAATTTTGTTCTTCTTTTAAATAGGTAACAATTATTTGTTTCCTAAGAACTTGGCTTATTCTCAGATGAATGTGGAAAAGGCTAATTGTATATTAAAAATTTTTTTTTCAACCAACAGATTTGGTAACCACAGGGTGTGATGAAATATTCTATATTCTCTCTTTTGAATAAATATAGTCTTGTTGTTGGGAAGAAATGCCACAGGAATCTCCCAAGACATAAAAATATGTGGATTATGATCTTGAAGTAGGTTGGAGGTAGCATTCCAAAATATTTGTCTGTTTCTTGGAACTAGTGACTATGACCTTATTTGGAATAAGGTCTTTGTAGATGAAATAACGCTGAGGATTTTGACAAGACAGCATTCTAGATTACCCAGGTAAGCCTTAAATCCAGTGGCAACTGTCCTTAGAAGGGAAACACAGGAGAAAGGAGTGTGAAGACAGGGGCAGAGGCTGGAGTCAGAGCCACCTGCCAAGAACTGCCTGGAGCCACTGGCAGCTGGAAGAAGTGAGTGAGAAAGGACCCTCCCGGAGTCTTAGAGGGACCAAGCCCTGCCAACACCTCCATTCAGACCTCCAGCCTTCAGAACTATTAAAGAGTAAAGTTCTGTTGTTTTAAGTCACAACATCCATGGTGATTTGTTATAGCAGTTCAAGGAAGCAAATACAGATAGCTTCCATTAAAACACTAGCATTTTAAGATGTACAACTTTCTTCAAGGTATAGAAATAGCATTTTTTTTTTTTTTTTGTATTAGTGCGGCTGCCAATAGTCAGGTGCTTAACATAAATTATCCCATTTCAAGGATGAAGAAACTGAGGGCCTAGGTCTCATGATAACCATATGGGGAGCAGGACAAGAGTCCGGCAGAGAGGTGGGGTGGCTGAACAGTTACAGTCTGGGCTCTGGGTCCTGTCTGGGTCTGTCCTTACTCATTCTGTGACCCTGGCTAAGTTACTCAACCATTCTGACCTTCAATTTCCCCAACTACAAAACAGGAATGGTAACAGAACTTCATACAACTGGGAAGATTAGGAAGTATAAAATATTCAGAATACTATCTAGGAAGGGTTAAATGAATGTTAGGTACTATGATTACTACCACACTATACCAATATACTATTGACAGATCATCAATGCCCAAGAATAAAAGGGAATGGGATCTTTTTAAAGCAGAGCTTGTGGCCCATATTAAATTAGAAATCTGTTTTACAGAGATTATTCTTCAGAACTTATTCAATACTGATGTGGCCATCAAAAATGAGACAAAAAAGGCCTCAGCAGTCTTGGTAATAATTGCTTTTTGCTGAGTATCTTACACATGTTCAGAACTGTATAGGCTGGCTCACACCTGTAATCCTAGCAGTCTGGGAGGCCGAGGAGGGAGGATCACTTGAGCCCATGTATTTGAGGCTGTAACGAGCTATAATGATGTCATTGCACTCCAGCCTGTGCAACAGACACAGACCCTGCCTCAAACAACAAAACAAAACAAACAAAACCAAACCACAATAAGCCCTTTAAATATATTACTTCATTTCAAAGATGTGGAAACCGAGGCTCAGTAAGTTTTATACCTTGCATATTTTCAGAAGCCCAGGAAGAATCAAACTTGGATTCAACCCTAGGATGCTGTCATTCCCACCACACTGCTTCCTAAACAGTGTTTTACAAATGCTAGGCATCCAACACATATTTTCTGAATTAGTAACATCAAGCCTCTTTATCAATAACTTTAAGGTAATATTGAGCATCCTAAAATATTTTGAAGTAAAGAAATGGTTGCCAATCATTTCAGAGCCTTAAATCTCCTAAAGCATTGTAGCAAAAAAAGAGAAGGGTTAGGAAACAACCATTCACAAGACAAATTTACTTCCCTGTGTCTGCACTCTTTTTTCCACTGGCTGATTGGTCGCTGAAACTATTACAACAGATTGAGCAAAAAGGAGCAGGGAGCCAGTGGTATCCAGGGATTTGTTTTTTTTTAAATTCTATTTCCTTTACTTTCTTTCTTGAAAATAAAAGTAACAAACAAACAAAAAAATAATGCTCCTTTTTGAACACTGATCATTCTCACTTTCATATTAGCATTTTTTGGAACCCATGTTTTCATTTTACCATACTTTCTTTTAATTTGTCCAACCTAGTTAATGAAATGCTTATTAAAATATGTATAAATCCTTCTCTTGTACCCAAGGTCTCCAGGATAAGATGCTGTTCCATTTAAATAAAAGATGAAGGATGTTGAAACAGAAGCAGCCTTTAACTGGCAGACCATAAATAAGGCAGCAGCTGATGCTTTGCAAGTCTCACATTAGCACTTGTACCAGGATCACCTTCTTCCACGCCAGTGGTTCTTAACCTGAAGGTCAAGGACCTGTGGGGGAGGGGGAAGCTATGAGCCCCTTGCCATGTAGGGAATTTCTGCACACATTTCAAAGGAGGCTGAGAGCTAAGACCACTGTTTCAAGGCCTAATTACTAAAGCTAATTGCCACATTTTACTTCTTAGCATCATCTTAGTCAACATAACATCCAGTATAGATGCTAGGCATTTCCTTACGAAAGAACTAGAAGCTTCACCTTGTTAAAGATGTGATCTTGCAACCAAGGGGGTTAGAGTTTTGCAAGCAAGTCTCCACGATATTATCAAAAGGATTTACCTGCCCAGGAGGGTGCAGGTCTTGCTCCTTCACAAAAGGGACCTTGCAGGTTACTTCTCCTCCCTCGGTTGCTGTTTCTTCATCTGTGAAATAAATATTTGAATTAAATAAACCCAAAGATATCCTCAAACTTCAAAACAATCTTGTCCCATGTAAAAAGGTCATTAAACCACTTAGACTAATTATTTCCCACAAAAATTATTATCAAAACAAGGCAGGGCAAGGTAGCCTTATTTTAAGAATTCTTTTTAGAGAAGACCACAGTTTGAGGACACACCACTGGCTAGTGATTTTCCCAACTGTAATTTGACAACTGTAAGACGCCACAGGTGCCAGGTTGGGGGAGCCCCGGGTGGGACAGGGAGAGCCTGGAGTCCCCACTTTTTCTTTTTTTTGAGCCTCCTGCTTTCCATGTTGGGTTTCTGGGTGAGATTTTGTTTGTAGAAAACATTTCTTGACTTTAGTGAGTCTCTGTTAATATCCATGGGGTGGTGGGAAAAGGAGAGTAGGTTAATCCCTGTGTTAAAAGACCTGTCTTTATAAATACACTGAATACAGCCAGGCGCTGTGGCTCACGTTGGGAGGCTGAGGCAGGAGTGTTGCTTGAGCTAAGGAGTTCTAGACCATCCTGAGCAAGAGAGAGACCTCCAATCTCTGGTAAAAATAGAAAGAGTGACACCCTGCCTTTTCAAAAAATACAAAAATTAGCCAGGCATAGTTGTCTGTGCCTATAGCCACAGCTAATTGGGAGACTGAGGCAGGAGGACTGCTTGAACACAGGAGTTTGAGGTTGCTGTGAGCTATGACGACGCCACCACCCATGAGACAGAGCAGGACCCTGTCTCAAAAAACAGCTAAAGGAATTTTTCCCCACTTCAAGTTCATTATATACCGAAAGAGTCATGATATTGTTGATAAATAAACAAATGATCCAATATTCTTTTCTATTTATAGAACTAGGGTACCACAGAGGAGCTAAAGAAGCTGTAGCTGGCGGCTTGATCAGCAGCCATCCAGCTGTTACAAACGGCTCCTCCAGCAAGCTGCTCTCATCCATAGAGGGCTGGAGGAGAAGGCCTGAGGCTTCCTGTGGGAAACACTGGGAGAAAATTTAGGGGGAGGAATGTGTCAGGGAGGTCTTAAGAGATCGAGAAGGTCTTCAACGATGTTATAGACTGTCATCTAGGAGAAGGTTTGGAACTGTTTGATTACTTGTGGAGGTGGAACTTAAGGAAAACTTCAAACAATAAAAGCTGTATGAAGAGGAATGGGTTGCCCAGTGTGGTAGCACAAGCTCCATAGGAAAATTATTCCAGCAGCGACTAGAAAATCCCTTCTGAGGGCTACTGTGAATCTGGAGGCAGTTTCTAAGAAGAGATTATTACTATTTAACCAATTCTAAGATAATATTTCTATAGGAGAATTAAATGCCCCATTGGAGAATCATTTGCTTTGTTAAACACTTTTTTTTTGCCATAGCAAAAAAGTGTGGACTTGAAATTATCAAACTGGATATTCAGGATGTTGTTCATCCTCTCTGAACATCATTTCTGTTATCAGTAACATGGAGATCATTATTTCTGAGTTGTTGTGGAGATAAAACAACACAACATTGGTGAAGGATCCTTAGTGGTACATGGTCTTACTCATGCTACAGACAGAGTAAACTCTTAACACAAGCATTTCTTTCTCCTATTTCTTGCATGTTTTTTATTTCCTCTTATCTAAGAGATTCATTATAGGCAACTGTATCAAACCCTTTCAGTTGCCACATGATATAAATGGATAAAAGGGTGATTCCCCATAGTCTTGGAGAAAGAATTCACCAGGAAGGAAGTTAGTAGGTTACAGGGGAGCCGTATCACCTATTTTGTGTTTGCAGTGACATTTGCTTCCTCCTAATTAGAGGAAACCTGTGGAACAACTTTTTCTTTTGTTCTAAATTATGCCTGATTTCCATGCCCATCAAAACCAGAACTAGGCCAAGCTGTGGATTATGTTTCTTTGTTTAAAGTCTTAGGCAATAACATACACTATTAAAATTTTAAGGCCTAAGCTCTCTGTTGTGGAGTGGACATGGTATTTCCAGCCGTGAGCAGTAAGAAGGGCTGGTAACTGAAATAGTACGTGGAGTTAAGTGTTTCTTCTGTGACTAATTTTTCTACCAATAAAGAGAACCTAAGTCAATTTTACTTAAGAATTTCTCTTCAATGGATGAGTTAATAAAGGAGAAGCTGTTTACTATTCTTAGAAGATCAAGCACATGAGATCATATTCTCTCAAGCACACTGCCAAATATTAAGTGGGACTTTTCCAGCTCACCTGCGCTGAATAAGTAAGCCAGCAAACGTACTTCCCGAGCCCCACCTCCCATGACAACCCTTCCTTCTGTAAATAGAGTTCCCATTAGATTTTACATGTTTTTCTCTCTGTTCCTTAACTATTTTTACATTTTTTTCCTTAAAAAGATTTGCATGCCACAGCCTTAACACTTCTAAGATTCTTTCTGAGAACCCACACATATCAGAATTGATTTAAAAAAATTTTATAAGCAAGAAACAAATTAGAATCTACAGCTAATCAGAATCAATCAGTGCTACAGTGGGGAGGATCAAGTCATAGCTTGTAAAGAGTTTCCTTGTTTATGATTACAGATAACTAGATCAATATGGTGCCTGACCAGACTGTGAAATAACTTATTTAAAGCATTATAAAAGAAACTAGGGCTGTTTAACATGCATTATTTACAAAGGCACTGAATGAAAATTGAAGTAAGCACTTCCCACAGCTCCTAAATTAGTGACTCATAATGATATTATGTTTGATTATAAATGTAGAGCTTGGACCATATTTATAGGAAGTTGTTGAATTTTTCTCTTGCAGCTTTGCACTGTATGATACTAATAGTAATATTCATAAATGTATACCTCTTGGCATTAGTTAAAAACACATATATGCTTATATGTACTACTATACATACATGTGTATATGCTATGTATATTTTAAATTTAAAAGTAGCATTAAATTCATTTATGTTACAACCTTTAGATAGTTGTGTTCCTTAGAGTTTTACACTTGGTAAGTACTAGATCAGAAGGCTTTTTATTTATTTCTAAATTTTGTTTTCATTACTTTGGTAAGTAATATGTGTGACTCAAAAGCTTTTAGAGAAGAGCAAAATTTGTAGAAAGAACATTTCTTTAACTTTTAAAATCACCAAAGAGATATAGTTCTACATTATGTGACAAATAGTGCTTTTCCCTCAACAGTAAAAATACTTAGAAATTTGTTTCTAGAAATAGCATTGTAATAAGTTAATGAGATCTTCTTGGATATTTGAGTGGCAAATGGTGATTTTTGTCTAATAAATTCAATATTAGTGAAGGTAGGGGAAATAAAACTAGCAGCTAACTCAGAAGACTTTGTTGACACTTTAAGAGAAATATTGTTAGATTTTGGTTTTTAAGCACAAAGAAATGATTTCTTTCTTTATTAATAGTTTTAACCACTGTGACACCATACCTGCTATTATAGAAATAAAATGTTCCTCTGAAATATCACAAAAACAAATTATAAAATATCATGAAAAATATAAATGCCCACAATTTTCATATTTAACCTCCACCCAATACACACATACTATTAGCATTTTGAATTTTCACTTAGTTGTAATAATAATATATATTTAATTCTGCATCCTAACTTTTTAAATTTAATAGTACACAAAGTATTTATCTATGTTGTTATACAGTCTTTTAATCATCTTTCTAATGATTGCATCAGCACAGATTTTAAGTTATCTCGTGATTTATTCGTTTCATGTCATAAACATTTATTGGGTCACTACTATGAGCTTAGCACTGTTTTAAGCACGTGACAAACCCCTGCCCTCATCACTCTATGGGAAGATGGCAGGGGATATATAGAGGGAATGTAGAAAAAAATCTGTGAACTCTCTAATTCAGTGTTCTTACTATCTCAGTGTCACGTACTTGAGTTATTCATTTGGCTTCTGATTATCAGCTAAGGCAGGCAGGAAATATATTTATCTATTCATGAAGACACTCTGTCAGTCTTAAGTCTATTCAACTCAAAAATCTTTTTTTTTTTTTTTTTCATTTCATTCTCCAAACTGATTTATAGCAGTCAGGTCCTACTGAATAATGACAGAAAATCCTTGAGATGAAAGGAAGGTTCTGTCTAGAAAGCTGATCAGGACAGTGGGCCTGGGTGTGTCCATCAGACACCAGTCTGAATATTAACTCGCTTGCCATCAGGTTGACAATTCAGAAATCACACGGCCATCAGAGGCTCCAGTCTGGGTAATTAAAAAAAAATTGGGGGTGATATTTTAAATTTCCTACAAAGATCCCTTAGCTGGGGAGGAGACAAAGTCTATTCTCTGTGATAGAAGCAGAGGAAAGCGTGAAAGTTACTGGGCTCCATAGGTTGGTCACAGGTTTTTTCTTCTCAAAATTTTCTGTCAAAATTTTTATTAAAGGTCTTACAGAGAAAAGAGGGAAAAGGATAATACAACAGCTTACACTGAGATAAGACTCAAATAAGCTTGCTGTTGTTGTTGTTTTGCTACATCAGTAAATCCTGATGGTTACTGGATGTGGCATTCTACGAGGCACATCAAGCATGTTCCAGAATATAAATGTGAACTGGTTCTTTGGCTACCTAATGGGGGATGTAGGTGTGAAAAATAAAGGTATTTTTCTCCCAGAAAAGTTGCTTTGGACATATCATCTTGTACTTTTTTCTTTCTTTCTTTTTCTAGTTCTTTTAATTTTTCTTGTTGAAGGGGCTACTTATATTTATTCCAAAATCCTCTTTTTAATATTTTCACAAGTCTTGAACTCAAAGTGATGACTATAGCTTGGAGTTACTAATTGATATTCTTTAACCTCATAATGAAGCTGAAAGAGCAGAAATGCGATACTGAATAGCAAATTGTCACCCAGAAGCTGCCACTCTCCACTGATGATATCATAGCAGACACCTACTGAGTGGTTGTTTTTAGAACTTTGCTAAGCACTTGATGTGCATCACCTTATGCCATTCACCTAACTGCACTGGCACTCTTTCTATATCAGTTTTATGAATGAGGAAACTGGGGTGCTGGAAAATTTGAAAACTGGACCAACGTCTCATGGTGAATACAGAGCACTCACTCTTAATCACTCTCTTAGGCCGCCTCTCCATGCAAAGAGTTCCAATCATCACTTAAATCATCCATTTGTCCATCCTTCCAGCCAGCTAAGCCGCTCAATCAAGTATTTAGCAAGCTTGTAAGAGGGATATAAAAAGCCAGTGAGATAGACATGGTGACGGGCCCCAGGTAACTTTCTGGAGAGGAGGAGGGACAGTTGACCAATCACCCAGATATGGTGTGGTCCTGTGGGAGGGAAGAGGGAGAGTACTCAGGGACAGACAGGAGGCTCTCACCCAGTCTGGAGGTGGTGTCAGGGTGGCAGGTCAGAAACTTGTCCTGTTCCTGCTCTGCAACTTTGTAGCAAAAGGCATAGAATGTAACTTCTAGAAAGTAGGGTCTTTGAAGTAAGGTCCCCTTTTGTTTTCTTCCCACCCCGGGCCTGACACATAGTTGCTGCACTATTAAAATGTGTTGAGTAAATGAATGAGAATTCCAAAACTCTGTTAGAACAGGAAGGGCCTTTTGATTATTTCTATCTTTACTCTGAACAGTTTTTAACACTTCTCTAAGCTTGAAATAAATGTTCCCTTTTGATTTACAAAATCAAATCCATGTTCCCTTTTCAGTCATAATCTAAAAGCTCTAGTCCAAGAAAGCTGCCTCTATCCTTTATATTTTACTAGAAAAAGGGCTCCTCCTGGGTCTCTTTTAAACCTCGGTCCCTGAGCGGAGATTCTGGGACAATCTGATAGTCTAAGAAACTCGCTGGTTGCTTTTCCCTCCTTCTTTCCAGGGGGGATTTGATGTTCTGCGCTCTCTCTGGAGTTGGGTGAGATTTCTCCTCTCACCTGTCTGCCTTAGAGATTTTTCTTCCCTTGACTTCTCCCCCACCTTTCATTCTTTAAAACATGTTAACTTGGGGGAACCAGTTCTCAATTATTTACCCACGATCCCCTGATCCACTGGAAGCTACAAGAATCCAGGGAAAAGCTAGAGGAAAAGGGCAAAAGTAAACAGAAAGCCTCAGCGATTTCCCTCCCTGATAATTTCTGTTGTTATGGAGCCATGTTTTGTTTAGGTTGTAATTCTGTAGAGCACGTGTTGGGTTCAGTCTTCCTCATGCCTGCGTGGGATGTGTGGGGGCCAATATAACTTCTTTCCTAATGAAAGGACAGCAAATCCAGGCAGTATACTAATGCTGGTGGTTAGAGCCACTGGGAAGAGGAGACGAAAGCCCCAGGAGTGAAGTTAACTTGGAACTTGAAATAACCTTTGTGGCCTGTCTCAGAGTCACAGTAACCAGCTTGGTATGTGATATTTTCATTATATGATCTTACTTCTTACCCTGATCCCACAATTTAAAGTTCTTTTTTCTGTTTTATTTTCTTCTCACTTTCTTCTCATATACTACAGACTTCACTTATTATTATTATTAACATTTGACATCCCTGGAATTTTTGTCGGTTTTGTTTATTATTCATTCAGGGCCTGGATGTGTCAGAAGTATCCCAGCACAGAGCAGATGTGCAGTAAATATCTGTTGAATAAATGAATTATTAATCCCGAAGAAAGCAACATCAAAAAATAGTAACGAAGATCAGGTTTTTCTCACATGAACATAGAGATAAATGGTTGAACATTAAAAATTAATTTTCCGAAATCTTCTAATTGGACAAAATGTACCTATGACTGGAGGAACTTCACAAAAGCTTTGATTGTCAAAACACATAGGAGACCCACTTCAGTCATCATGGTGCGGGCTTCAAAAATGTATCTATGGAAGGACAAAGGATAAGCTTGTGCTGATGAGAATGAAAATCCTTGAGGTTTCCTGATGCAGGCAGCCTTGAAGCCCTTGAGCTGAGGGTATGGTTTGGCTTAGTGTACTCAGAACTGTGTGGCAGCAAAGTCAAATGCTGCTTGCCACACCCACAAAACTCCAAGACTCCTGAGTTTATATTTCCATTTCTGGAAAAAGCGTTATTATTCAGTTCTATGGTTCTTAGTATAAGATCAGGTAGCTCGTGGGGACTCAAAACAAAAGATGAACAGAGGAACGCATTCATTGTTTGGGAGTGTCTCCGCCTTTGAGGTTGTCCTGAGTGAACACAGCAGGTGCCTTTCAATAAGGACACAGCAGTGTTCAGGGAGGACCCCAGTGTCTGTTCTGGCTCTTCCTTTCCCTAAAAGCAAGATTCTGGCTTTTAGGGCCAATCTGGTGTTGGCTAAACGGGGCTTGTCTGAGCAGAAGACAGAGATGCTTTTGGCCGAGATTCTGGCACCTCCCTCTCTCACCCAGTGTGGGCCATAACAAGTGCAGCCACTGGCCTGAGGGACTGGTAGAAGGCTAGACTGATGCAGAGCAGGAGGAACAAGGCCTCACAAGTCCTGGTAATGTGCTGAGGGGATGGAGCCTAGAAGATATGGTATTGCAAGAACATTCACTGAAGGACTATACTGATGACATTTACATTATTTCTAAACGGAAAAACAAAACTTGGGCAGGTATGTAAACATACGTGAGTCACTGGGCTAGCTGTGAGTCCCTTGTGTCACTCTTAATTATGTCATGTATTTCAGTGTGGCCCTTGAGAAAAAAAGCCTCATAAAAACTATTGGCCTTGGGTGGTGCTTGCGGCTCAAAGGAGTAGGGCGCCAGCCCCAAATATCGGAGATGGTGGGTTCAAACTCAGCCCTGGCCAAAAAAACAAAAACAAAAACAAAAACAAAAAACTATTGGCCTAGTTCTCAACCCATTTGTTCTTTTAGTACTTTGAATAATTTTGTTAAAAACAGCTTTATTGAGATAAAATTCCATATAATTCACTGCTTGAAGTACAAAATTGAGTGGTTTTTAGTGTATTCATGTTTGCAAACATTATCGTTGTCAATTTTAGACCATTTGCATCACCCCCCAGATACTCCCCATTTCTCTGCAACTTCACCATTTACTCAAGCCCTAGGTGACAACTAATCTATACAAATTTGCCTCCTGTGGACATGTTACGTGAGTGGACTCAGAGACCACGTGGTCTTCTTTCGCTAAGCACAATCTTTTCAACATCCAGCTATATTACAGCATGCCTCCCTACATCTGTTTTTATAACTGAGTGATACTTAACCATTCCATTCCCTACCACATTTTATTTACCCCTTCATCACTCCGTGGGCACTTCGGTTGTTTCCACTTTTTGGCTATTATGAGTAATAGTGCTGTGAACATTCGTGTTCAAGTTCACTTTCCAATTCTCTTGAATATATGCCTACAAGTGAAATTGCTTGCCTATTTAGCAACTCCACGTTGAGGATTTCTTCCATTTTACATTCCCACTAGCAATATATGATGGTTCCAATTTCCATGCGTGAATTCTAATACTTGCCCTTATCTGTTTTCATAGTTGCAGCCATTTTGGTGGGTATGAAGTGGTATGTTATTAAGGTATAGTTGGGATTCATTTCCTTAATGCGACTCACCTACTTTTCATGTGGGAATTGGCATTTGTGCATCATCTTTGGAAAAATATCTATCTTTGCCCCCTTTAAAGTGGATTCTTTGAGTGTTTGTTGTTGAGTTCATCTTTTGCCTTAAGCTTGGTGGAGAGGTTGGGAAAAAGAGTTTCATAACTCTCAGTTGCTTTGGCCTGAAATAGAGCTTCTGCAACATAAAGCTGGGGAGAGGGGATGAGAAATTCCCATGGCCTACTTGTCCCAGGGTTCTACTGTAGCCCTAGACTGGAGTCTAGGTTGAGAGGGAGCTTATGTTCTCGTGGCTTCTACCCAAGGTGGAGACCTGACCAGCCGGAGTGAAACACTACCGCACCCAGCTGGAGGGAAATGGGTTTTGGCTTCAATACCATAAATTCTTACAGTTCTTACTGCAATATAGAAGAATGTTTTGAATGAATATTTCTTCATTTGTTAAATTTCCTCAGGACAATTTCCATGCACTTTAAATGATTGTTTATTTGTAATTTTTACCAGCTATGTTGTTTAGTAGCAAGTGGGTCCACAAAGCTCTCTCCACATCGCCATTCTGGAAATTGAGCCCCATTTGGACAATTTTTGATGAACATTTTGTTTCTTGTACACCTGGTGGTGAAATAGTTTATACTGACATAGTGGATAGATATAAAATTGGGGGTCAAATTATGAAGGACAATTTTTATAAAAGTTATTGCAAATTTACAAAAAAACGAATTAAGCAAACCAATAAGGATGGAGGACTGGTTGACTTTCAACTTCATATCCATATTCCCTAGAACATGGGATTTGGTTTGACAAAACATTCTTAATTTTCATTAAAGAGTTGTATTGAAATATCTGAATAATGAAAGTGACCATATATTTCCTGTTAGAGTTTGTTGTTTTTGGTCTAGTTATCTATAAAGCCACCATGGCCGTTGAAACAGACATTAAAATGATGGCTGTTCTCAAAAGCATAGGAATAATTCAGAGGTGGAAATTAAGGTCTTAGAATATTAACAGGTTTATGCCTAAATTTTAAAGGTTCACTAGCAAAAACGATCATGTATTTCTTTTTTTTTGTTTAATTCAAGATAACTATTGTACCATGCAGTGTAAGACTTAATTTAAAATTCTTAATTTTTTTTTTTTTTTGAGACAAAGTCTCACTATGCTGCCCTCAGTAGAGTCCTGTGGCATCACAGCTCACAGCAACCTCAAACTCTTGAGCTTAAGCCATTCTCTTGCCTCAGCCTCCCGAGTAGCTGGGACAACAGGCACCTGACACATCATTGTTTAGCAGGCCCAGGTGGGGCTTGAATCCACCAGCCTCAGTGTATGTGGCCAGCAGCCTACTCACCCAGCTACAGGCTCTGAGCCATCTTAAAATTCTTTATTTGATCATGATCTGGGCTTGTGCATGAATTGACAACTAGTTGACTGTCACTTTAGCTGAAACACATGTAAAATCTCACTTGGTATCTAAAACACGGCTCTCTGTCCGCTCCCCACCCTCTCCACCACCATGGCAAAGTTAACTATACATTTCTCTTCAGGTGTAGAAGTTTGTTTACTTATAAATGATTACTTAAGCATCTTTGAGAAAATGCACACTGCTTAATAATCAGGAGAAAATGTCAAAATGTATTTCTTTGTAGAAATTCTTCTTCTTCTTCTTTTTTTTTTTTCTAATTGATCCTTGCCTAAACTAGCTTATGGGCAAAAGCATGATGCTACTAGATAAAGATGAACATTTAAGGAGGAAACCAAGCCCCCGTCTATGACACTTCACTGAACGGTTACTACTGAACTACACCAAGGTTAACTGTTGAAAATACTGGTCAAGTAAGTTTGTCTTCTTTTCGCTGGGAAGTTTCAACGGTAAAGTCTGGCTTCTGATGGGGGAAACATCTTAGTTTCTAACATAATAAAAGTAAATGTAATCACAAATTTAAATTATAATCCAATTATTAAATGATCAAGTGCATTAGAAATCAGTATGCATTTCCCCCCTGTAAAGATGGGAATTCTAAACTACTAAAGCTGCTTTGCAGGTCAAGTGCACGTTATGGAAGATGCTTACCTCCGGGTCGGCGTCTCTGCCGGTGGCTTAGGTGAGCCCTGGCGCTGCGGCTCCTCCCCGGCGGCCGCCAGCTTCCCTCTGCGCCGGGCACCGCCGAGCCGCCCGGAGTTGGGTGTTCGGCCCCGCCCTCTGGACTATTGCTAAAACTCCAGTTCTGGCAGACCGATCCCGGTGATTAATTATTGACAAAAGGAAAACACTCCTACGCAAACTTGTGCGCAACCGCACACTCCCAGCTACTCACTCCAGGCGAGGTCGCGGGCCGCACCACTCCCCTCCCCCAGGCTCCACGGTCCCAAGTTCTTGTACGCGGCTGCTCTCAGTCCTGGGCGGCTGGGCTAGTGCAGGGAGCGACGCAGCTCGCAGGCCCCCACATTTTACAATTTGGTTTCCTGAAGCTCCTCCGCACTTCCCCGGGGACCAGACTCTCAGCAGGGGCGCTTTCGGGCTGCGGGGGACGCCTGGGCTCCTAGAGCACCAGAGGCGGCCCAGGCGTCGCTGTCACCTCCGGCTGCTGCAGTAAACCCCGAGCCGACGCGGGGATGGGGAGGAGGGGACGGGGAGGCGCCCTCCCCCGCGCTCGGGCCGGGATCCCCGCACTACGGAGGGGGCTTGTCTTTAGGTGGTGGTGGTGGTGGTGGGGCAGCCCTATAAACAGGAGGAGCAGAGGTGCGAGCTCTGGAGCTGTAGCCTAAGCCGACGTTGAGCCTCCCAGGCGAGGCTGCGCGCAGCATCCACCGGGCTGCGGACTTCAGCGAGGGGGCGAAGGAGCCGGGGTGAGCGGAGCAGGGCTGCGTCGGGAACTCTGCACCAGGAGCGCAGTGAGCCCAGGGCCCGGCGGCCCGAGGGGTATCGCCCTGCATTGGTTTGCCAGAAACCGAAGAAAGCAAACCCTGTTAGCATCGGCAGCTGATTTTGATGCCTTTGAAACGTGCAAAATCTCCCTCCTCGCCCCGCTCCCTCAGTCCTGCCACCTTGCCCTGGGAGCTGGGAGGTTACTCCTCGGAAAGCTGGACTCCGGGGAGATGGATGGAAGGGTCGTGCTTGGAGAACTTGTGTGTGCTCAGGGGCAAGTGCAGGGAATTAACCTGGGCCTGGACTGCGGCGCGAGGTGCCCTGGGGAGGGACGACGGGAGGAGGCGGGGGGCGCAGAGACGCGCGGCGCGAGCTCGGCGGCCGGGGGAGGCCAGGCCCGAGCTCGGTGGCCCTCCCGGGAGGCGCCGGAGCGGTAGAGCATCTTCTCCGCAAACCTGCACCCGCAACCCGACGCTCTCTTCTCTGCCCAGGGCAGAGCTGAGATGTGACGCCGCGGCTGCCTGCTGAGCGCGCAGAGGACCTTGAAGACCCAGCTCCTCGCGCCGTGGCCAGGACTCTTTCTGCCCTGGGCACCTGGAGCTCGGGGGCGAGAGCTTCTCGGTTAAGGAGCATCAGGGCAGCGCGGGCCAGCAGCCCAGCTGAAGCCGCAGGCAGCGCGCCTGCTCCGCCCGGGGCGCCCGCGCCGGAGCGCGAGTTTGAGCCGCCGGCAGGTCCCCGCTCTCCCGCCGCGTCCGCCCGGCAGGTTCCCGGCTGCGGCTCCGGGGAGGGAGACCGGCGTTATTGGGCGGTGGTGTCTCCAGGCAGGAGAGAGGGTGTCCCTTAAGGGGACAGGAAAGGAGACCAACAGAATCCGAGCCCGGCTTGGCGCCTGTGTTAGCCGTTTCCCTTCGTTATCTTTTCCTTCTACGAATGTGTCTAAATATTAGTAGCCACTGCTAGTATTTTTTTTTTTTTAATTTATCACTTTATGTTGGTCGCATTATCTCCGGACTTCTCGGGACACACCTTGCAGTGTTTGCAGAGCAGATATGACCACCTCGAGTTTTCGATGAGGAAATAGAACCGTAGGAAGTGACTTGGCCTGGTCACCAAACTACTTCTTAGGTCTTATTATCCATTATTCAGCTTTGATTCTAAATCGTGACAACCCCCTCTCTCCCATTGAACGTTTGTAGAAATACAGAAACGAAGATTCTTCCCAAAGTTTATTTATTTTTTATTAAATCATAGCTGTGTACAATAATGCAATCATGAGGCACAATGTGCTGGTTCCATATACAGTCTGAAATATTTTCACCGAACTGGTTAACATAGCCTTCATGGCATTTTCTTAATTATTGTGTTCAGACTCTTATACGCTACACTTAGTAAACTTCATCTGCGAAATGGCCTTGAGAGCTTGCAACTATTCCAAGCAGAGGCTGGGAGAAGCCGATAGGGCTGGTGGGGGTACTTAGCCCATTACCAGTGATTTGAAGTGACATATATGTGATGTAACCACACAGGCACATCTGCTTGCATGACTTTGCACTCCCAGACAGGCATTAAATGTTCTACGTTTTTCATACAAACACAGGATACTGTCAAAACTTAACACAAAATATAGGTCAACACAGTTGAACAGGCAGAAATCATACAGAGCACATCACCCATCACAATACAGTAACCATAACATTAACAACAAAAATCTCCCCGATGGAAGTAAATTGGAAATTTGAAGATGCTTTAAATCTGGATTAAAAAGAGGCACAAATGAGAACACTACAAACTTCTTAGTAATCCAAACCAAAACAAAACAGTAATCGCACATAACAAAATTAGGAGAAAAACCAAACAACCCCCAACAGGGTACATGAAATGTATTTATCACACAACGACATACAAACCAAGAGACTTAGGAAAAAATGCAAAAAATGTATATTAACTAATAAAGAGAACAGCAGAAATTAATGGAATAGAGAAGTAAACCAAAACCAAGACACTTGATCAATGAAGGAAAAAACTATTCTCTGGAAAGATCAAGAAACAAATCATGAAAAGAGTAAAAATCACAGAAGATACACAAAAAAAACCTTCGGGAAGAAAGACAGGAGATCACCCCTGGGAAGGAGGATTAAAAAACAACAACAAAACCTCAGTGGATGTTTTTTGCTGTGTGAAGAGGATTTTCCTTTCGTGCTTATTACCAGAACTTGTAAAATGACAATTGGTTCACACCACAGCTTATGCAGAAGAGGGTAAGATTTGAAGAGCTGGGTACAATGGTTTAGAACAGTACAAGAGTATAAAGCAATGCTAGCGTGTCAACTGGACATTTTGGTCTAGGCCTCTCGCCATCATCATCATAAAGCAGCTTTGCATGCCTAAAGAACACGGACTACCGCAGCAGAAAACTTCTAAAAGCAGTAATCACCAGGGAGCATATTCCCTCAGGTAACCTGGGAGGCTGGAGATAGATACTGTAGGGAAGGGAATCTGTGTATGGCCCAGAAAAGTTGCCCGGAATATCTCTGGAGTCCAGAATACCAAGAAAGAGAAAGGGGCCGAAAATGTAAATTACCTTAAAATGATCCACACTCAGGCACCCAGCCTGCTCAGCACCTGTTGAGGATGATCTTACTCCCAGAAGATCAATTTTCAAGCATTGTATGTGAGTCTTCCTCGGCTTCCAAACCCGACCATGGTGGCAAAGTAGGAAGAATATGGACTTGGAAGCAAAACGCCTCTGGGCTCAAGTCTCAGCTCTTTCTACTAACCAGCTCTATAGCCTGAGACAAATGACCTATTATCCCTAAGGTTATTTTTTTTCAGTGATGAAATGAAAATAATATTGACTTCATAGGGTTCTTTTGAAGATTAAGTGAAATGCTGTTTACAAAGTACTTATTGTGTAGCTCCCCAGGACACCCTCCCGTCCTGCCTTTCAGAAACGTCTCTTCTGTCCTTTCTCATTTCTCCTATTATGTCAGCAGAATTTTTTCCTCCTTCTGTTCCTGCCAAGTGACTCACCCACCTGCCCCATGATTCTTAAGCAATCAGAGAAATCCAAGCATCATCATTGAGTCCCCTTAGGATGGTTTGGTAAGGTCCCCCCATATATAAAAGTAACACAGCCTCTCTTCTGTGAGGTGGCAAATGGCAAAATCAGGCTGCCCCTTCCTGCCTTTATTACTCAAGCATGTTTTCGAGTTCCTACAAAATTATGCACAAATGACTTTGCTCCTATGCACCAATTCCAATTTAACAGAGATGTATGTTTGGGCTGAAATCTTTCATTGGGGAAAGACCCTAAGCTATAAGCATTCTAAAGTTTAATATCAGAAAAAAGATGATATTAATAATCATCATTAATGAGAGTCAGCAGTTTGTTCTAAAAATTGGGAAAGCAGTGTTCTGTGAGAGGACTAATGTGGATGTACCCGCTGATCATTAACAGAAGAGATTTAACACGACAATGGACACAACTTTTGCCCTTAAAAGGCTACTACCCTCATCTTAGCAATAAGGAGACCCCAGGCGCGGTCATAAGACCAGCTTATCAAAAGATTTTCCGTGTGTCTCTTGTGAGGGAGACTCTGACTCTGTGCTCACAGGCAAGGTCTGTTTTGGTGTGGCTACATCTTTTGGGCAAGGCAAGGAAGACAATGGAAGGTCAACAGAGAGCGAAGAGAAAAGAATGAGCCTCATCTGCCCCCAGCACTCTTGCTTATCAGCTCTTATCGTCTTTTATTGATATTATGGGGGGGGGGGGAGAGAATAGTCATGGATGTGGATATTTCAAAGTAAGACCAGAAATTTCAGGCAAATTTTGTTGACTGCCTTCTGGATCGCTGTCACAACATGCAAATTAACCTTTCTATATTTCTTCCAAACCTTGTTGTATCAGCACCTTTTATTTTCATGATGGCATGAAGATTACCCCTCTCCCAGAGTGGAACTCTTCCTAACACTCAGTATAATTCTAAAGGTAGGGCGGCGCCTGTGGCTCAAAGGAGTAGGGCGCTGGCCCCATATACTGGAGGTGGCAGGTTCCAACCCGGCTCTCACCAAAAAAAAAAAAAAAAAGAATTCTAAAGGTATTGGAAGGAATTGCCCCATGTTAAGGCCGTCTGCATGTGCTGGTCTCCACCGAGTGACCAAGTGAGGCACCTCCATGCAGACAGCTAACTTCGCCATGTTCTTGCTGTATGGTAATTAGATCCAATAGCTCAAACCTTCTGTGATTTCCCTCTATATAACCATACCCACAAATTCTTTATACGGTAGGCAGTTGTGTTCACAGCCGATCTAAAATTGCCTTTAGTCCATGCATGCTATCAAGGAGCAAACAAAATTACGAAATAAATGTAGCACATCTTATTGGGGTCTCAATTTTGTTAAGTGATTTGGAAGCCAAAACCCAAAGTATTGTATATTTGACTGCTGTAAAATATTATGTTTATATTGAACAATTATAGTTATTTTATGGAATATGTGTTCATTTACTCTAGATACATCATCTATGCAGGCACATTGCTAGGTACTTTGGTAGAGTATAATGATTATCATAATTGTTATGGTAAAAAAATGAGAATATAGAAACACTTTTCCCTCAGGTAACACAGAAGTTTTCTTTCTATAGGGGACTCGAGGATGCTGAGGCACAGTTAATTGCAGGGGTGTTGTTGGGGCAGCTGTTGGATTCCTGCCCTGTAGGATGGTCTCAGGGAGAGGTCACGTGACTCTAGAAAAAGCAAAGTCAACTAGCAGCGGTGGCCTGGAGTGGGAAGGAGGCAAGCTCTGTGGCCCAGACAGAGGTTTGACAGTGGGAAGCCACACAAGCAGCTCCACCTCACCCTGTGGGGAGAAAATACAGGGAGGAGAAAGCTGGTGTCTGCCTATCCAGACACCCATTCCCCTCCCTGGGACGCTCTGCATCCACCTCCTGGTTTTCTGTCTAATGGTGTCTCCCCGCGGTTCCCTGCCTTTTTCTCTTTATGTCAATTACTTTGCATACTGCCAATTATTTTTATTGCTGCCGACACTGTGCTTCCCCCAGTCCCCGGTAGGGTCCTTGTGTGTCCTCTGTCCTGCATCTTGGTGTCCAGCACAATACACATCTACATCACAGGCACCTCCAAAACGGGCGTTGCTTTCCAGCTACTTCATAAATCAGCCGAATCATCATGATCACCTTCTTATTAAATAGTACGAGAAACAGTAAGCTGGGGAGGACTGCAGACTGCCAAGTCTTCTCAAACTGGCAGCTGCCAACCCACGACAGTCCAGAAGTGCTGCTCTGTCCGTTTCTTTTTTATTCTCTTCTCTCCAAATCTAGTGGAGCCAGGAGCAGCCAAGAAAAGGGGAGGCAGAGAGGTTTCCCAGTTTATTACAAAGGACGAAGAGGAAGAGATGTAGGGTGAGGGGTGGGGAGGGGACACCTTCTTGGGTGCACCGCCCTGCAGGAACCTCCCCATGTTCAGATTCTCTGGAAGTTCCTACAAAAATGTTCTGAGCCTGAGAAAGCTGCTTCTGTATCCTGGTGAAAGCATTTTGCTGGAGAACATGCATTTTCCTACTGAAACATGGATTCTCTTTTAAAATCTATGTGCTGAATGTTTTCCCTTGGAGCCCACCCTAAGCTATATTTCGTTTCCTCTCTTTTCCATCCCTCATCCAGCAGTGCAGCCACACGACTCGCAGTTTCCCTGGTGGGAGGACTTGCACCTGTGTGTGAGGGATCAGAGAACAGGGCGTGTGATACGCTGGTGTGGACCTCCCTGGATAGCCCACAGCTTGGAGTACACCCCACCTCCGTGCCTGCCCTGGAGTCATCATTCCCAGTCATCAGCACAAAGATTTATATTGGGATTAGTACTGGAATTAATAACTAGGTAAGGAAGACAGACTCAGGGGATAAAAAGTGATGACCTGCCTGAAAGGCAACTTGAAAGGATCTGCGTCTGAAATGTTCCCACTTGGGAATAAGCCATAGAATTTTCTCTCACTAATTAGGAATTTCATACTTGGCTCTGACATAGTGAACAGCAGCAGAGTACAACACCCATCTTGGCCATACAACTGTTAAAATGCGTTTTCCTTCTAAAGTGTATTTTCCTTCCTTCCTTCCTTCCTTCCCTTTCTTCCTTCCTTCCTTCCTTCCTTCCTTCCTTCCTTCCTTCCTTCCTTCCTTCTTTCTTTCTTTCTTTTTTTGAGACAGAGTCTTAAGCTGTGGCCCTGGGTACAGTACCGTAGCATCACAGCTCACAGCAACCTCCAAACTCCTGGGCTTAGGCGATTCTCTTGCCTCAGCCTCCCAAGTATCTGGGACTGCAGGCACCCGCCACAATGCCCAGCTATTTTTTGGTTGTAGATGTCATTGTTTGGCAGGCCCGGACTGGATTCGAACCCGCCAGCTCCCATATATATGGCTGGCACCCTAGCTGCCTGAGATACAGGCGCCAAGCCTAAAGTGTATTTTTCTTAATTGGAACAGATAATGCCATCAATTTATTGTCAACAGAATTTAAGAGGAATTAGTGAAATATTTATTTGCTATTATTTCTAATTATTAAAGCAACATAACAAATTTGAGAACAATGCAAGCACATAAAAAGAAAATAAAATCTCTTATAACTTTACTATCCAGAGAGATAACCAGTATTAATAATCAAATGAGCTATTTATATGTAACTTAGAACATATTTACATGACATTTTTATTTTACCTTTTTACTTCAGTATTACATTAATGGTTACATCATATCCTATCAAAGCGTTACCTTAATTTGCTTAATTATTCCCATATAGTTGCAGATATAAGCATTATATTTACTTTTTTCTCTATTACAAGTTATGCTGTAATAAATTATTGTAAAATTTTTATATCTTTGATGGTGATGCTTATTTTAATTATTCACATTCTCAAGTTGCACTTTTTGTGTGATAGTACTTTTTTATTGTGGCAAAATACATATAAAATGTGCCATCTTAACCCTTTTTAAAATGTACAGTTCAGCAGTGTTAAATGCATTTATTATGTGGTACAACTATCCCCACCATCCACCTCTCTAATTCTTTTTATCTGATAAAACTGAAATTCTGAACCCATTAAATAATAACTCCCTACCCCTCCCTCCACCTCTGGTGATTATTGTTTTGCTTTCTGTCTGTATGATTTTGACTAACAACTTCATTTCAGTGTAATCAAATAGTCTTTGTCTTTTTGTGGCTGGCTTCTTTCACCTAGCAGAATGTCCTCGACGTTCATCCATGTTGTAGCGTGCATCAGAATTTCCTTCCTTCTGAGGCTGAATAATATTCCATTGTATCTGTACCACATTGTGCTTGTCCACTCACCTGCGGATGGATGTGATGTACGGTAATGCTCAGCGATGTGTCAGTGAGGGAACTGGTTACCCAGGGAAGATGTTGCAGGGAGCTGCATAAAAGGACCGTATCATGGTTAACCCAGGGCCGTGAATACATTTCTCACCAAAGGAACGAATCTTAATTCCTCCTGGCTGGCATAATTCCCACTAGTAATCATATATTTAGCCTTGTTTTCTCAGAATAAGTAGGCGATTCTGTTTCTCTGTAAAATGGAACATATTTCCCCCCCTCCTTACTATGTTGTTACAAAGATGCTTCTGACACCTCTCACTATCATCAGTGTTGTTTTTTTTTTTGCCAGGCTAGGTTTGAACCTGCCACCTCCAGCATATGGTGCTGGCACCCTACTCCTTTGAGCCACAGGCGCCCCCTATTATCAGTGTTTTTGTTTTCATTTCTCTCTATCCGTATAGCATTGTATTTTCTTCATTAGTCCTGTTAGGTTAAGATAAACAAAACAGGAAAGCAATAGTGGCTTGGGTCTTTGAACTCTGTCAAGCTCGAAAGAGTAAGACTATAAAGTGATGATCATGGCCTTCAGTTATTGAACCACTACCGCCAAGATGTTCATAAATCGTCTCTTTTCCTTACAAGTTTATAAGGTAGGAGCTTTTCTCTCTTTTTTAAAGACAGCAAACTAATAATTGGAGATGTCATAACTCTTCTAAGAGTTGGAAACCAAAGCCTGTTTTTTCTTTTTTTAATGAACCCTCCACTCCACAGACTCCCACTTTGAATGATTTCTCTGTGACAGCTTATATATAACTTTTTCCTGATATTTGTCTCAGAGAAGGTGGCTGTGCTGTGCTGGTTGGAGCCAGATGGTAGAGGAATGGACACCATGCTTGCAAGGGACAGTTACTGATTCTTATCACATTAAAAGAAAACACTGAGAACAGGACAGTCTCCTGGCAAGCCTAGAGACGTTTTATGACTTGGGGGCAATTCTCCAAATAACTCAGTGTTCCAGAATGAGATAAGATCGGTCACTCACTAATAAGAGTGTGTTAAACATTGATGCTTAATAGTTCTTCATGAGGATTGTGGGGAAAGAACAAGTGAGCCCTCGTATGTAATTACCTAACTTGTGTATGTCAATGACTGTAACGCTCCACACCTGTAGTGTATGACCTTAATAAATAGCTGTTGCAGAGGGGGCTCAGGGCTACCCTGCAACTAAGGTTAGCCCACCTCCCGCAAGCTTGTACTTCTAATCCGTGTCATGCCTGGTTACTTCCCGTGGTGACCAAGCCCAGAGCCTTAGGGGTCACGACAGCCGACTACCCAGATTTAAACCCCAACTTGACCACTTAACTAGGTGATTGAGGATAACTTATTTAAACTCTCTATTGCCTCGATTTCCTCATGTGGCACAAAGGATGAAAACCATACCGGCTTGTTTAAGTTCCTGTGCATGAGGCACCCCTGCTGTTGA
Source organism: Loris lydekkerianus (assembly GCA_963574355.1). Lineage (NCBI taxonomy): Eukaryota > Metazoa > Chordata > Mammalia > Primates > Lorisidae > Loris > Loris lydekkerianus. The sequence goes on from CAUYPK010128550.1 coordinate 45,907, forward strand.
GAAAATGCCCTGTAAGTGTTCACCACTGTTGTTTGGCAACCTGGAGATAATGAGGCAGACAGACCAAAGAGCGTCTGACCCTTAGAAAATGCTTAGTGCATCGATTTTACTTTTAAATAGGTTTATATTCATAACATATGTAGTTTTAAACTAATCTTTGAGGAATATTATTAGAGTCACTTTCTCTCCCTTCCTTGTTCCTTACTACTTTTCTTTGAGAAAAAAAAGACAGGCTCTCCCTCTGCCACCCAGGCTGGAGTGATGTGCCATCCTCATAGCTCGCGGCAGCCTCAGACTCCTGGGCTCAAGCAATTTTCCGGCCTCAGCCTCCCAAGTAGCTGGGACTTGGTATCACCCAAGGTAGTGTGTATCACCATGCCTGGCTAATTTTTTAAAAAATTTTGTTTTTGTAGAAAAGAGGTCTTGCTATATTGCCCTGGTTGGTCTTGAACTCCTGGCCTCAAGTGATCCTCCTACTTCGGCTTCCCAAAGTGCTGGGATTACAGGCATGAGTCACCAGCCTAGCTCCTTACCTCCCTTTTTGAGCCAAGTAGCTATGATTTACTCAATTGTATTTTCTATGAAGTATTTTTTTAAGGAAAACTGTTTATCCTAAGGCACCAGACCGGCAGAAAACATCTTTAATCCAGTAACATGTTCATAGGCAGAATATTGCTTTTCCATCTATTAAAAGACTTTACTAAAACAGTAGCTGATAAAAAGGAAATATAAAGCTTTGGCTTTTGAAAGTAGACATTAGCTTAAAGAGAGGAAAAAATTCCCATTTATGTGTGTGTGAGAGAGAAAGAGAATAACGATAGTGACAAAATTCTTAATATCTGAAATGGAGGCTAACGTGGCTGAAATTTTGGTCCAAATGATCCAAACATTTTACTTTGGATTTTGAACTGTAACCAGATCTCCACCCAGAACAGACTTACTTTGCCTGTCCTTTGCTGAGAGATTTTTTATTTTTCCTCTTTGAAGGCTTTTGATTTAGCGACCATCTTTTCTAACTGGCTTTCTTATCTTTAATCAGTTGGAGTAAGGATCTTCAGCTATAATGAATAGCTGTGTAGTGAGAAGGGGATGAATCCAGCACCAATGTTTCCTATTCCCATGAAATGTGTTTGAACGGTTGCTCATCTTCAGCAAGATATCTGTCTGACTCCCAGGTGTTATACAGCCCATAACTGCTCTAGCCGTCTGACATGTTTAAATGAAGAATTTGGGATCCATCGTAATGGTGTTACTTTAGTTCCTGTCAAATAAACTTTCAGGTCGGGGTTGCTCTTAGGGATGAACAGTGCTTACCCGGGGTGAAAATAAGAAATAAGAAAATAAGGCAATGAGACAATTTAGATGCCAAGGTTCAATGGCAGTAAAAGAAGCTCATGGAAACACATTGGCAACTGGAAATAAAACCATGGTCATTCTTGGGTAGTTTTGTCCCAGGCTTCAATGTCTGGCCGAATGACTCGTACTTTAATTTTATATGAGAAATTGCTGGGAGGCATTGGGAAACTTGGTGAGACATTTCACAAACCACATAATAATTACCTAAAAAGTTTTTCCCAGCAAGATCAGACTTTTAAAAACCAGGCAGATCACAACATGTTATCAACTATGTAAATTAAAGCAGAAATCTCACAACTAGCAACCTGAAGTTTATATTAATCTCTGAAGTTCTATTTTATAAATGTCTGTCGTACTTTACTATCTACTATATTTTTCTAAAATGGCATTGTTGAGGCATGATTCTCATATTATACAACTCACTCACTTTCAAGGTACAGTTCAGTAGTTTTTAGTGCATTCATAGAGCTGTGCAAGCATCACCACTATCTAATTCCAGAACGTTTTCATGATGCCAAAAAGAAAACCCACACTCCTTAGCATTTCTCCCTCCACCCCCCACTGCCAATCCTGGGCAGCCATTAGCCTATTTCTCTCTATATAGGTTCATCTTTTCTGGACATTTCATATAAAGGAGATCATGTAACATGGCCTTTTGTGACTTTTTAAAAACTTAACCTAACATTTTCAAAGTTTCTTTATATTATAGTGTGTATCAGTTCTTCATTCCTTTTTATTTCTAAATAATATTCTAACTTGTGGCTATACTGTATTTTATATATCCATTTCATCAGTTGGTAGGCATTTGGGTTATTTCCACTTGGGGGCTATTATGACTGATGTTGCTATAAACATTTGTGTTTACGTTTGTGTGTGGACATATGTTCCTGTTTCTCCCAGGTATACACCGAGTGGCAGTGGAATGGCTGGGTCATATGATGACTCTGTTTCCCTTTTTGAGGTGCTCCCAAACTGTTTTCTGAGATGGTTGCACTATTTTTCATTTTTACCAGTAATGTATGAAGGTTCTAATTTTTTCACATCCTGGTCAACACTTATTATTGTTGTCTTTGTGATTTTAACCATTCGGATGGGTGTGAAATGGTGTCTTGTTGTGGTTTTGATTTGCATTGCTCTAATGAATAATGATGTTTTTTCATGTGTTTATTGGTCATTTGTACACATTTCAGGCAATGCCTACTCAAATTGCCTATTTTAAAATTGAGTCATTTGTCTTTTTATGTTGAGCGTAAGAGTTCTTTATATGAGATCTGACAATTAAGACTGAGAACTTGTCATGGTGTACTTACATTAGCAGCACTGCACAAACAACTTGGTGAGGTTTTGTAACCTTGGTCTGGCAGAGTTTCACAGCTGTGTTCATGTCCATGTGAGACGCCATCTTGGTGAATGGCATTCAATATTGTTGCATGTTTTTGTGTGCCATTGGGAGAATGTCAGAGCTTGAATTAGAGCAGTGAACAAACATTAAATTTCTTGTTAAACTTGGCAAGAGTGGGAGTGAAATCAGAGACGTCTTAGTCCAAGTATGTTGGTATAAAGCTGTGAAGAAAACAGCAGTGTCCAAACAGATTAACCATTTTCTGAGAAGGAAGAAAGTGTTCTTGATAAAGAAAGACCAGGATAGCCAGTAAGGAGCATAACTGACAAAAATACAGTGAAAATGTATCAAATTGTGTGTCAAAATTGATGGCTGACTGTGAGAAGCATAGCAGACCATGTAAACGTCAATAGAGAAACAGTTTGGAAAATCTTAACTGAAAATCTAGTCCAACAACTCATGGCTCTTGCCTCATGACACTGCACCAGCTCACGTGGCACTGTCTGTGAGGGAACTTTTAGCTAGTAAACAATCACCTGTATTGGAACACCCTTCCACTCACCTGATAGGGGCCCTGGTGACTTTTTTCTTTACCTGAAGGTAAAGGAAATATTGAAAGGACATTCAGGACATCAAGGGTAATTCAATGACAGCTATGATGGCCATTCCAGAGAAAGAGTTTGACGGGTGGACTAGGCTCTGGTCTTGGTCTATATTCTGGATACAAGCTCTTTGTCAGACATAGGATTTGCAAAGATTTTCTCCCATTTTGTGGGCTATCATTTCACTTTCTTTATGGTGACCTTTGAAACATGTAAGTTGGTTTTCAACTTAAACATATAACTTTGGTTTCTTGTGAATTAGATGTTGTCATATGTGAGGAGTCATTGCTTAACCCAAAGTCAACAAGGTTTACCCCTATGTTTCCTTCTAGCAATTTTAGAGCTTAGCTCTTACATTTAGGGGTATTATCTATTTCACGTTAATTTTTGTGCATGGTGTGAGGTAGGTATTCAAATTCATTCTTTTGCATGTGGATATCAACTTGTCCAAGCACCATCTGTTAAAAAGACTTCTTTCCCCATTGAATTGTCTTATTTCCTTCCCCAAAATCAATTGACTATAAATGTAAGGGATTATTTCTGGACAATCAATTCTATTCCATTGACATAACTGCTAGTGCCACACTATTTTGATTGGTATACCTTTATTGTAGTAAGTTTTGAAATTGGGAAGTATCAGTCTTCCGGTTTTGTTTTTCTTAAAATGTTTTGGCTATTCTTATTTATTTATTTATTGTAGATAAGAAGTCTCTCTAAGCTTCTCTGGCTGGATTCAAACTCCTGGGTTTAAGTGATCCTCCCACCTCAGCTTCCCAAGTAGCTGAAACGGTGGGCATGTTCCCCATGCCTAGTTTTGTTTTACCTATTCTTGATTTCTTGTATTTTCATATAAATTTTAGAATCAACTTGTCAATTTCTGTGAAAAAGGCAGCTGGAATTTTGACAGGTGTTGCAATCTTTAATACAGATTAAAACTATAGAATAATTTGGGGAGTATGCCATCTTGATTTTAGATGTTCTGCTCCTTGAACATGGAAGGCCTTTCCATTTATTTAGATATTCTTTACTATTTTTTAATAGTATTTTGTAGTTTTCCATGTACAAGGCTTGTACATCTCTGATTTTGAAGGCTCTTTAAAACCCCCAAATGTGAATGGTGCTTAGAAATTCCAGGAACTATGTCTTGGTCAACTCTGCACCTCTCTTTCCTGGGTTAGTGTCTTGAATGGTGGTTGGCCATCTCTGTGCTCATCAAATTGAAGTGAAAAAATATAATAGCTTTTATACCCATAGAAAGTTCACAGTATCATTTCCTTTTTATTATCTCTCATTAGCATCTCATTAAGAAAACAACACGCATTGACACCATTACTTTTGGATAAGAAAGTTAACTTTTGGATAATATATTAAGACCCAGAAATTTAACTGACATAGTGAACAACTCTTGGTCAATGTAAAATACAGAATTAGAGCAAAATTCAGCATTTTCCCTTAGTGATGTATGCCTCCTAAAAGCTTTTAAGCCAAAAGGACATGGAAAAGATCAAGAGAAAAAGGGGTTAGCACTAAGTGATTTTTATTGAATTACATAGAAAATGTATATTGTCACATCATCTAGCTCCTTTAGGGCTAAAAAAGGGTTTCACTCAGGAGAGCTATTTCTTTCTGGAATTTCCAAATTAGCAAAGTGGTTGGAAAGGACACGTAGAGAGTTATTCTATGCTACATTTCAATGACACTGATGTAAAGAAACAAGAAACTCCACTTATGCGGCACTGTGGCTCACACCTGTAATCCCAGCACTTTGGGAGGCTGAGGTGGGAGAATTGCTTGAACTTAGGAGTTCAGAAATACAGTGAGCTGTGATCATGCCACTGTACTCTAGCCTGAGCAACAGAACGACAGAGTGAGACTCTGTCTTTATAAACAAAACAAAACCTTTCACTCTTTACTTTCCACTTGATGGCTTAACGAAGGTTAAGGTCCAACTCCTTGAGAGAAAGCTAAAGACGGTAGCACAGTTTTCTGGACTCTCTGCTTTACTGTGTTTTTATGGCCAACTAGTTAATGTCTCCTAGGACGTTTTCTTTGCTTCAGGCTTAGGAGGTGAGCACTATAATGACTAGATGTAACTGATTACACAACTCTCATTTATGAGGGGAAAGAAAGCCTATTGAGAATTCCTTGATGAAAACAGCAAGTGTAACAAGACAGATGCTTGTTATAAAGGGTATCGGAGGCTGAGAGGGAAACACGGTGGTTGGCTGATTCATTTCAGGACTGAACGGGGTGAATGATGACGGCTGCCTGGACCCAAGAAACAGAAACTGTCGATTATAAATGTTTAAAAGAGAAATAACTCAAACCGTAGGAAGTATTTCACAAGGAAGGCGGGTTAACCATGGTGGCAATATCTTCCCTGTAGAAAAGTGTCAGGTGAAGGGACAGGTGACTTCTAAAATGGGAGTGAAACAAAAGAACCTGCAGATGAAGGTGTGAGTTGAGCTGCTGTTAGCCACAGACTTACTAGCTTCTTAATTGTTGGAGAGTCAAACCAATGATTCCATCATTAAATGGTGAAGGCCTTCAAATCTTTGGCATGTGTGGATGTAACACTGGTGGTTCTACTATATTCGAAGCTTTCTACAGACCCATTAAATTTGTAAGTTTGCTGAGACAAACTTGAATTCTGAGTTTGAGGTTGGAACAAGCAAGTTGTTTAGTTAGGAAGTCACCTAGCTACAAGGTAAGAGGTAATCTTTTCATTTGTTTTGTTTTTGTTTTTAATTTGCCAGAAATTCTGATAAGATTAACTTGGAGGTAGCGTGAGCATTTACAGTAAAATACATGAATTACTTCTGCATCCTGGTTAACAATGATAACTGAGTTTATTTGGAGGAGATGGAGCGGATTCTCATTTCTATCTTGAAGTTTCTTAGAGGTGGCAAAGTGTAGCAGGGAAGGACCTTGTCACAAGGTTGCATTCACATTGTAGGTATCCGAATTTAATTCAAGAGAAAATTAGATAAAATTGGAAGGGTTTAATTTTTTATCTTAGTTTCAAGGAGGGTCATTGCTTCTTAAAAAGAAAAGGATCGGATGATTGTTGTTGTGTAGGAAAGCTGAGATACCATTTTGAGGAATAGTTTACCTCGGCATTTTCCTCAAACTGTCGGTGAAAGAACCTGATCAATTCCAGGTTCTAACTTTCAGTATTCAAGGGTGCGAGTGATTTTCTGCATTAACTTTAGTAGAGGGCGTACTCGCAAGTCTCTTTGCCAGGTCTTTGAGGGCAGTAAGAGTGAAAACCAAAGTTAAGTCCTCTGAGAACTAAGAATTCAAGTTTCGGGAGAACAGAGCCAGGGGGAGCCTCATGGGACTTAGCACTAAAGGACATGATTCTGAGGATCAAAAAACAAAATTGTGCATTTTGACCCATGGTGGGACCTGACAGTGACCCTGAAGGAGGCTCAGAGCATAGCTTCTGTTCTCGGATTTTTTTTTTTTTTTTAAACAGGGCAAGTAGTTTCAGTCATATATCAACACTGGTGTCCCCCTTTTTAAGGCACTTGGCCCTGAGGGTGTCTAAGTGGTGTCTAGAAGGTGCAGAGGCAAGAAAATACTACCCTTTCCCCTTCCCCCAAGCCCCTCCTCGCCGCAGGCATTTGAGGGATAAACACATGGTAAGCCCTCCTTTTGATTTTGAAATCAATAGCAACAGAGGAAGGAGCAATTAAGTAGTAAGTCAATAGTTGAAACCAAATGAGAGCTTGAGATGGAATTTCTCTTTATCTTAGAAAAATGTCCTATATTAAGACAAATGTTTTTTGTTTTTTTTCCTTTAAAATGCTCTTTCTGCTTCAGGTTTTCATTCTATATATGGGAACAATGTAATAATAGTCCTGGGAATGAGTCACGTTGTATCTCCATGACAGTTCACTTTATCTGCCCCATATTTTCTACACTGGATTTTTTTCTTTCTCTCTCTCTTTCTTTCTTTCTTTCTTTCTTTTTTTAGTGACAGAGTCTAACTTTGTCACCCTCGGTAGAGTGCTGTGGCGTCACAGCTCACAGAAACTTCCAGCTCTTGGACTTAGGTGATTCTCTTGCCTCAGCCTCCCAAGTAGCTGGGACTACAGGTGCCTGCCTTGGATTTTTTTCTTTTATAACGTCTTTAAAAAAGAAAATTCCATGACTGGGTTTCTAAATAGCCAAGCATTCCTAGCCTTTTATATTGTGTATTCCTTCACTAGGTCTGTGAAAATCACACTTGTGGTCCATCTTACGATGATATTCATGGAGGCCTAGAATAAGATTGCCTAGACCTCGTCTATTTCAAGACAATTTTATTTATTAGGAAACTCTAAAGTATTTTAAAATAAGATGGAAACATATAGAAAAACCCAAGCATTCTTAAGGGAGGACTATAAAATTTTCCAATCAAGGACTATAAAATTGGGGACTTCAATTGTATGTTATGGTCTCCAGAGGAGAGAGAGGGAGGGAGAAAGTATTAATATAAAGTGAAAGGAGTAAAAGCCTGGGGGACACAGAAACAGATGCTCCCCTCCAGAATGAAAGGGGAAATGCACAGAAGATCTGAGAGGGGAGAGGGGCCAGGGAGGCTTTAGTGGCAAATGTGCTCAGGTGACAGTCTGCTTTTCAGCCATTCTCGTAGACATTGCACTTTGATTCAAGCTCTTCTATACCTCAGGGAGCTCTTAGACTTTCTGACATTTGTGAAGGATGGAATGACCATCCTTACCCTCCTTGGAACCTTCTAAAAAGTCACTTGCAGATCTTATGGTTGTTTTTTGTTTGTTTGTTTTCTGTCTGTGAGGAAATAGTCAATGTCCCTTGAAATAAATATCCCTCTCTCCAGTTATGTCAAACGGTCTTCCTGACTAGCCTAGGAAATATCTTTCCTACCATTAAGTACTAAAGTCAGTGTTTATTTTCTCCAGTTCTAGCTGTTTAGCACATGTAGAAAGGCTTGTACTAGGTGTTAGTATTTTACTTTTATTTTACAGCTGTTGCATCATGTAATTTATATTTAACTCTAAGGTTGCTGAATTGGCTGACTGCTGATATCTAGATAACCTTGATGTGGCATCTGTTGAATGCAATGACTGAAAGGATGTTTGTAAAAGAATCTTCCCTGTTGCCTTCTATGGAGCAGCTGTTGGGGGTTATTAGTTTGAACTTCCTTGGTAGTGAAGTCGATAATGAAAGGCTTTTTTTTAAGTGGTAAAATTACTAGCTACTATTAAATGAGTTAACGAAGGCTCCAATTTTCCTTATTGGAAAGTGTTCCTTATTGGAGTGGATTTCGTGTTCATGTAGAGAGAGAGCTTTGCTAAGATGGAAGTAAAATTAGAATTCAAAGAATTTCACCCCATTAATAATGTTTTATTTAATATTTGAATCTATGGCTTGACATACTTTGCTTTCTCTGATGATTTTGAAATGTTCCTTTGGTATCACCAGCAAGGGTTTTCAGTACAAAACACAGTTCCTTATGGTCTGAAGTCAAAGCTTGTGTCTTTGCAGTCTCGTGGGCTGCTCAGTGATCGAACACGTCATATAGGGCAATTCTGGAAAGTTACAGAAACGCTATGGCAGCGACAAATGTGTGTGGTCGTCTCATTTGCTGGTTCGTTGACCCAGGGGCATTCACAGCATTTGGTCCGGCTGTGTCGGCTCTGGCACACAGAGGTGACAAACACAAACTTCTTCCCTCCCTTCATGGAGCCTTTATTTTTGTGGTGGTAATGTATTAGTTAATCAGTCTTTGACTCTGTCCCAAAACTGTTCAGATTCTATCATTTTGAAGAATTTATTGGAAACAACAGTCAAGTCACAAGAGGAATAGGTCAGAGACCCAAGTAAAGTTCCTCTGACAGTGAGAAGTTGGGGCAATCTCCTTCTGTACCTCTGTCTTGAAGACGGTCATATTTACATTTCCCAAGAACACTGCAGGAAAACTCCCTGTGCTGAGATCTAACCATAATCTTTGGGTAACTCACAATGTAGGCTGATGCGAGTTAAACCAAGAGATTTCAAAGGCCTCTTGCACATCTAAGATTTAGTGCATTGGCAACAAACCAAGAAGGGAAATCTCTCTAAAACAACCCCAGACAAACACAGAAATTCCCCTAAAATTGCTGCCTGACTTGGGAACTGCAGAGAGCTCTAATGAACAGGCAGGGTGGGTAGGGTCTACCACACTGTGGACCCCTGCTCAACCTTTATCAGTTTGTGCAGAGAAAGTCTGGAGACCAATGGAAAAACATTACGGAGCTTTTATTGATCTCCGCTCTGACTGTGAACTGGAGCGAGAGACTTGTTAAGCTAAATGAGCTCGGCTGACACTAAGGCTGTCAACGTTGGTGCAGAACCCACACGTAAGCTCTCAGGTCTGCAGGAGTTTTCTTCCCATGAGGCATAAACATTGTACACGGACAGGTTTGGACTGGGCTTTCTGGTGGTTATTAACAACAAAAAAAAAAATAGAGCCTACCTTATTATTTTTTAGCGAAGTGTGTTACTTTTGCTTTTATTTCAGATATAAATGTGTATAGAATTTACTATTGAAAAGTGTTTTTTTTTTTTTTTTAATTTTACAGTTGGAAGCATTCCCTCCTTGTCAGCAAATGAAATAGTCACTTCCTGTTTTGTTGAGTGGGCACTGTTAATTTCACTCCCTCACTTCCGTGTCCCTGGTGGTTGGAGGCATTAAGCAGGAGTTGGGTTGGGATTAATATGACAGGGCTGTGATTTTTCCACATGCAGGCCCCAGGTCAGCAGCAGGAGCCTCACCTGGGAATTTGGTAGAAATTCTCCTGCTATGGTGATCCTGAGGTCAAGTCTGAGACCCCTGTGATGGGAGTACTTGTCTTCCACCAGTCATTCTCGGGAAGGAGGACAGGAAGGGTGGAGGCAGTTTCAGAAACACTGGGCTTTCCTCCTTTCTCAAACCCAGCCTCCTTCACTCCCCTCCATGCCCCTCACACTCCCCTTGCTGCGTGGTGAGCCGTTACTCTGGGAATCTGACGCATCCTTTGGAGGCATTGGGGTGAACCACTGGACAAGACGAATGACATTTTTAAGACACAGTACATCCTCATGGAGTCATGTCCTGAGCTTCAGATCTTTCTGAAGTTAGAGTTACAGTTGGAAGCATTCCCTCCTTGTGAAATTAACAGTGCCCACTCAACAAAACAGGAAGTGACTATTTCATTTGCTGACAAGGAGGGAATGCTTCCAACTGTAACAAGTTAAGAATACTTGTTAGTGAAGGTCTGTATGTCTCTGTTGTCTTTACATCTGTTAGAGGTAAATGTATAGTGCTGGCTGCTCTTAGGAGTTTGTCAGAAGAGTAGATGTGCTCTGTTCTACAGTCTAGAGTGCGCGTCTGGCTGTGGGCCTTTCTTAGGAAATTTGGACATTTTTTACTCTTTCCTGAAATGAAGTTTGTAGTCCTGTTGTATAAGGCTTTACATTCTGGGCTTCTCAAAGGCAAGCCACCCATTTACTGGCATTGAGAATAGGCGATGCAACAGCTGTAATGGTCATGGGCTAAGTCCAGGCTGCCTAGGCACAGATCCCAGGCCTGCTGCCCTGCGTATGTTGCCTGAGGGAAGGTCCTCTACTTCTCTCACTTAGTTTCTTCACTTGTAAAGTCAGGCTACTGATGGTGACTACCTCTTGGTTTGTTTTAAGCATTCAGTGAGTTAACGCATGTTAAGTGTCTGACCCTGGAGGGTTAGATGTCACTATTAATGACTGTTATGTCATTGCTGTAACTGTGACAAAGCCAGTGAGACTGGAAAACACACATTTATTCTGTATTATATGTTTGCATATCAAATATAATTCCATTGAGCTGGAATAAAGAAACTATGGAATCAGACATATACAGGTTTTGATTCTTGGCATGCATCTTGTGACAAATAACTCAGCTCAGTTCCTGAGCCTCCATTTTCTTACCTTTGAAATGGGGATATGGCTGTCTCAAAAGGGCTGCTGCTAGGGGAAGGGAGAACATTTGGGTGAGCCTGCCATTCTCCATAGAAATGGCTATAATATTGGCAGCGCCTGTGGCTCAGGGGGTAGGGTGCCGGCCCCATACAAGGGTGGCGGGTTCGAACCCAGCTTAAAAAAAAAACAGCAATGACAACTGCAACAAAAAATAGCCAGGCACTGTGGTGGGTGCCTGTAGTCTAGCTACTTGGGAGGCTGAAGCAAGAGAATCACTTAAGCCCAAGAGTCTGAGGTTGCTGTGAGCTGTGATGCCAGAGCACTTTCCCAAGGGTGACAAAGTGAGACTCTATCTCACAAAAAAATAAATAAGAAATGGCTATTATTCTTTTTATTGCTACTTACTTTTCTTTAATTTTTAAATAGAAACTTCCCCTTTTTTATGGAAATCTCTGGAGTCTGATTTGGAGGAAGTGTGAGTATGCTGTGGAGCAGCCCATATGCCACTTTCCTATTAGAGTCTGAGTCATTGTTTCTAAACTTAGAATCGCTTTATTTGTACGCTCTTTGCTTCTCTCAGAAACCCCTATAGGCAGATCCGACTGTAAACTGTGGACAACAACAGGAAGCAACTCCTACTAAGTGCTTTCTGGGGAGTCACCACGAGTCACTTGTTGGAGGTTATCTGACCAAGCCATGATGTAGAGAGGACTAATATTACCTCAGTGAGCAACTATGACTTTGACATGGGTACAGAGCTCTTTACCTACAAAAGCTTTAAACTTTGATTATCTTTTTATTCAGGCACAGTTTCCTGTGGTGAAATGTGTAGATGTTAATCATGTCTTCCATCAGTCTTGACAAATGCATATGCATCTATCAAGATATAGGCTACTTCCCTCACCCCAGTGAGGTTCCTTGTGTCTCTTCTCAGCCAATTCCTTTCCCTTCCCATACAACCCCCCTCTCTATTCCTGTCACCACTGGGTAATGTTTCTTGCCTTAGAAATTCATATAGATGGAATCCTGCAGTCTCTTATGTCTGGCATAACACTTTAGATTCACCTGGGCTGTCGTATGTATCAGTAACTTGTAGCTGCTGAGTAATATTCTGTTGTATGGATATACCACAGTTTGTTTATCCATTTTCTTGTTGAGAGACATCTTGGCTATCTCTGTGACTTCTTTTGATGGTTATTGTAATGTTGTTGGATGTTTAGAAGATTCTACTATTTCCATTTTCTAGGTTAGGAATCTGGGGCTTAGAGAAGTGACACAACTCAAGGCTGCACTGCTGGTAAATAAGGAACTTGAGAGGGGAATCTGTTCTTCTGGGTCCATATCCTCTGTTTTTCTTACATCTCATTTTCCAAGGCCAGTTTGCTTTTGTCCCCAACTAGGAGTTCTGGCCTGTCTGACATCAGAATTTGATCCGAACCTGGCTCTTCTGTGATGGGGAAAGAACAGAACATTAAAAGGAATTCAGCTCTCCCCTGGTAACCCTTGCCTACCCCTTGGTTTCTCAGGTGGGTGGATGGATTTCTAAGGCCCAAACGGTGAACAAGCAGAGAGTCTGGGTGACATTGGGTTAGATCCCAGAACGTCGGATGATGCTCTAGGAGAGAAGCCTTTTCTTTCCTAGTGACAAAGGGGAAGCAGGATGGATGTGGACTAGGACAAGCCTGTGCCAGGCATGAGCAGTCTGGGCTTCTCCATCTGTATAGAAGGTGGTAAAATGCTTTCCTCCCAGGGCTTGGCGAGCAGGTTCCTGACACAGAAGCTGCCTTTCCCCTTCTCTATCAAGGTTTAGCTCAGGGGAACTTTACAATGGGATGTTGACCTTGCTAGGGGATTGCCCTGGCATAGAAGTACTAATCCTCCCTTTAATTTCTGAGGATAATATATCATTATTTATAGAATCAAAATAAAAACAGAAATGCTTATTTTTCAGTAAAGCTCTCATAAAAATAAAGGAAGGGAGGGGCACAGTGGGATTCGTTTGCTTTAAAACAGCTGGGAAAATGAATACAGGCAAATATGTCCATTGAAGACACTCTTTTCCTTCTCAAGACAGATGCCAACGTATTCAGGAGGCTCTGCCTTGCTCGGGATGCTGGTCAGGCTCTGTCTGGCTAAATAAGGCCTGTAGGAAAAGCAAAAGGAAATAAGGTCTTACAGCCAGGCTTCGACCATCCCGTTGCTGCCCTATTATGAATTTAGGAATGTTTTCAGGTCTTCATCTCTTCATCCGTAACCCCTAAATATTACAGCATCCTTTGTCACAAACCTCAAGATTTGATGTAAAATTTGGTGATATCATTTTCCTAGTAATTTATGCAGTTGCAAAGATTTTGTGTGTGTGTTTTTTAAAAATAGTATTTTTGTGTATACTATGTAATTTATACATAGCAAAACTAGGAGGAATCTTAGAAGAAGCTGGAGTTGGATATGATTAGCTTGGTTAGTAAACGCTTCTAAAGCAATGGTTCTCAACCTTCCTAATGCCTCCTAATGCCAGGACCCTTTAATACATGTTGTGGTGACCCCCAACTATAAAATTATTTTCGTTGCTACTTCATAACTGTAATTTTGCTACCGTTATGAATCGTAATGTAAATATCTGATATGCAGGATGTATTTTCAGTGTTACAAAGGGGTCGCGACCCACAGGTTGAGAACTGCTGTTCTAAAGGAAATTTCAAAGAGTTCCCAACATCACTGAGCTTTTCCAACCAAGATTGAGAAAAACTGTTATCCAGTGATTCAAGGAGAATTGGCTGCTTTGCAAAACAGCCTTGCTTCGTATCCCTTGCTTTTAATGTTTCCCAAGAAAAGAAAATACTTCTAAAGACACAATGGTTGTGCTTGGAGGAAAAAAAAACCCCAATAGTCTGAAAATGAGAGTGTTTGAGAAGTATTTTTGCAAGAAACTAAATGCTGTGTTTCACTTGTGGTTATATTGGTGTTTAAACTCTGCTGGCTCAGTTTTTTAATGTTAAATATCCTTCGTGCGTTGAGGAAGGAAGAATGAACATGTGGGGTACCCCTTCATGAAGAACCCTGCAGAGGAAAGACATGACAGCAGGCAGAGATGAAATGAGCTAAAAGAAGTGAAGGCTGAAGGGTGGAAAGGCTGTCTCATGAAGTTGGCATTTACGTGGCAATTGCTTGATTTGGGCAGTTAATTAAACATTTTTTTTTCCAGAACTTATTTTATACTCGTAAGCGTATTGCATGATTTTATATTTATTTACACTGTCTGTCTGTCTCCCCTTCCAGACACAAAGAAATGATAATAGAGCCGACGGTTTTAGACACTTACTGAAAAGTTAACATGTAGTTTATATACTAAGTACTGAAATCATCAGGGATTAATACATAAATCATAAAGAATCATATATCTTTATTTGATTCTGATAACAAACAAATAAAAAAAGTAAGATTATTATTTTTATTATCAACCCCGTGTTACAGACAGGGAGACGGAAGGTGAGAAGTCGCCATCTTGAGGTAACTGGTAAGGAGCAGGTATCAAAGCTTCGCTCTCTACGGAGCCTCCTGATGGTGGAAGTTATGGCTCCTACGGCTCCAGCTGTCACCTTGGCATCTATCACACACCGTCTGTTGGATGATCTACAGAACTGAACCATTTCAAAGGGACTTTGGCCAAACTATTGCACTTAGATCCTTCCCACCTCCCTGTGCACATCAGCAAGAGGAGATTATTAAGGGGAAATTTGGAGTCCCTTTATGGACATGTTAACTTTGACACCCAAATGTGAGTGCTGGTTCAATATCTGTATTTATGAGGCCAGAGCTCGGGGAGAATCAGGGCTGGAGATAAAAATATGTCTGTCATCAGGGAATAGATAACATTGAAAATCCTGGTCTAGGTGAGCACTGTGGTGGGCTGCAGGCTGAGAGGGCTGGAGACGTAGCCCTGGGCTTCCCTTGTTAGCAGCTGGGCAGGGAAATGGACAAGTAGCAGTGAGGATTCACAGTGCTCAGAGAACAGAAGGGATGTGGAGAGAGAAGTGTGAGCAACGGGCTCAAGATGGGGGTGAGAGGTCAGGCTACATGGAGACCAAGCTGGGGCTGGGGGCAGGCGCGACTGGGGTCCCTCCCCTTTTTTTAACTTATTCATATTAAATCATAATTACATTTATGGGGTACAATGTGATGATTTGAAATACATCGTAGAATGCTTAAATCAAACTAATTAACATAACCATTACCTCACTTACTTATTTTTGTGGCAAGACATTTATAATATAGTCTTAGTTGTTTTGTAATGTAGCCTTGCCTAGTGCACATTGGGTGACATCCCGCTAACGGCTCTTCCTCTCCTTGACCTCCCCCCATCTCCTCTCTCTCCTCTCCTCTCTTTCTTTCTGGACTGTCTTTGTGTTTTAACATTCATACGAATGTGTAAATGTTTATATATTGATTTCATAATAGTATCGAGTACATTGGATACTTTTTTCCATTCTTGAGATACTTTACTAAGGAGAATAGGTTCCAGCTCCATCCAGGTAAACATAAATGACGTAAAGTCTCCCCTTTTATGGCTGCATAATATTCTGTGGTATAAATATACCACAATTTGTTTATCCATTCATGGGTTGATGCATTTAGGCTGCTTCCAGGACTTGGCTATTGTCAATTGGGCTGCAATAAACTTGATAAGTTGATTCATGAGCTCTGTTGGGATGAGAGAGAGGTAAGGTGGGTTGGAGAGAGAACGGAAGGGAGTGTTGGTCAATGCTTTGGAGTTTCACCATAAAAGGGAGCCGTGGAAGGGGGCAGAAGCTGAAGGGGGACCTAGGGTCGAGGGAGGGTTATGTTTTGTCTTTTAAATACCCAATATTAAGGCATGTTTTATGCTCGAGGGAATAATGTAGTTGGGAGGGAAGAACTGAAGATGCGGGGGGGGGGGGGGGGAATGGTTAGAATGTCGGCGGCAAAGAGGGGAGGGGAGAAGAACCTGCGGGAACGGGGGTCCCCAGGAGCAGGAACACTTCTACCAACAACCCAGGAC
>CAUYPK010128555.1:0-13268 GCA_963574355.1 Loris lydekkerianus
CCAACTATACCACAAGACTATGGGGAAAGGACCAAGGAAGGGGAAGGGAGGGGGGAGGTTTGGGTGGAGGGAGGGTGATGGGTTGGGCCACATCTATGGTGCATATTTTTATCTATAATAAAAAAAAAAAAAAAAAAAAAAAGAAGGTGAATCACTTGAGCCTAGGAGTTTGAGGTTGCTACAAGCCAGGCTAATACCAGGAGGCGCCCTAGCCTGGGGCAATAGAGTGAAACTCTGTCTCAAAAAAAAAAAAAAAAAAAAAAAAAAAAAAAGACAAGGAATTGTTTTTTGGAGTCCAAACTATCTATTTTTATGTAGAACACTTTTTACTGCAAAGAATTGTTTATGGAAAAACAAGTCATTGCTAATATTTCAGAATTTAGCAATTTTTTTAAATGAAATTGACCTTTTTATACCAATCATAATATTTGAGCTTTCAAGAGAAAATTTGAACTTTAGAAAAAATTTGTATCAGCTAGTGTGGGTTATAGTTTTCCAATACTAAGTTATTTTTCTGATAAAATCATTAGTTTTATTAATAACTGTGATATTTTGATATTGTATAGTAAAATGTGTCAATGTTTGGAAAGTCTACATAACTCAGTGATCACATAGTTTACTAAGGACCAATACATGATGCTAAAGACAAGACCTCTTTAAACTGCAAGAGAGATGAATGGATTTTTAATGTGGCTGACTGCAAAAAAGTTCAGTGCAATGGTTTCAGATTCCACGCTGGAACTACTCTTTAAGAAATTTTGATTGTTGAATTTTGATGTAGCAAATGTATACATCTCTCCATTTTCCTCTGCATACTGAGTGAGGCAAGATTTTCTTCAAATATTTCAACCTAAGCAACTTAACCTCAAAAATTGAACATATCAGATATGCAAATTCAGCTGTCCTCTAATTCTGCCAGACATTAAAGAGATTTGAAAAATGTAAAATAATTATTCTCACTATTTTTGTTTGGAAAATTTATTTTCATTTCATATGTTATTACTTTTATACAAAATGGCTATCTTATTATTTTGAAATAATTAATAAGTACTTTTAAAATTGCACAGTTTTAAATTTTTTTTGAGACAAGGTCTTGCTCTGTCTCCTGGGCTAATGCTCAGTGCTATCATCGTAGCTCATAGCAACCTCAAACTCCTGGTCTCAAACCATCATCCCACCTCTGTCTCCCACGTAGCTGGGATTGCAGACATGTACCATTATACCTGGCTAATTTTCCCATTTTTTGTAGAGACGGGGCTTAGCTCTTAAGTCAAATTGATCATGAACTCCTAACCTCAAAGGATCCTCCCACCTTGGCCTCCCAAAATGCCAGGATTACAGGCATGAGCCACAGTGCCAGGCCAGTTTTCATTTTAATACAGTAAATAACACTACTAGAAATAATCCATGTAAGTAATAGGTTTTTGAAGTCCTTAATGCTTAAGACTATATGGAGTTCCTGAGATGAAAGTGACTAAGAATTCCTGTTCTAGAAAAAATGTCGAAATTTAGAGCAAAAGGCAAATTGGTTTACTGCTAAACCTTTCAATGGTGATACTTTAGGCTTAGAAAGGAAAGAAAAACATATTTAAGATATGCAAGACAGAGAAATATGAGCCAAGATTTTATACATGGTATGCAGTCAAACTGACCTCTAAATATAAAGACTATAGACAAAATGTTAATGTAAAATAACTCAGGAAATGTGGTTCCTGTGAAATGCTATTGAGGAATCTATAAGAGATTCTTCATCAAAGCATCAAAAAGAACAGTGAAGAACATGAAAAACATATTAAACTTTAGAAGTAAAACTAAATAATTGTAAAGGGGCAATTATAATATGTAATGGCTATCTGCTCTGTAAATATTGATATAATTACAACTGTCAAAAAGGAAGAGGAACGGTATATGGACAGTATATTAAAAAATAAACTTACTGATTGCTTAGATCCTAACTGGAAGTAAAAGGATATTCCCTCAAATAGTACATGGAGGGAGGAAGAGGGAGGATAAAAAAAAAGAGAGGTTGTTAGGTAATTTGAAAATTGTTAATAAATATTATATAATCACTAGAAGATTGCAAAGGAGAGAATGGGGTGGGGTGGAGAAAGGGATGAGAAAGAAATAGATTAAGGAAATTATATGAAGGTATTAATACAAAAGTAATGATTAGAACAAAAATGGAAGCCCTCCTACAATATGGAAGGATATACCATACCCGAGACAATGAGTAAATAAAATAAACCATAAGGGAAGAATTAGAGATATACAATATAAAAGTACATGGCAGAAGAAAAGCCAAACATATTTATGCCACCTGTAAATATAAATGGATGTGGCCTAATTCATCCTTTTCTAAACAACTCCATTGAGTTAAAATTGAAATACACGAAGTCTGCACACACCTATCATATACAATTAAATGAGTTAAAAACATATGCTCATGTGAAACCATCACTACAAACGAGGTAATACCACATATGCTCATCACCGCCAAAGTTTCCTTGTGTCCTTTCTTATTTTTATTTCTTGTGATGAGAACACTGAATAGATCTCCCCCCCAATAAATTTTTAAGTGCATGATACCAAAATGGAAATAAAAATGTGTAAAATACAATGCTGCTAACTATAGGCCTTATGTTGTGTAACAGATCTCTAGAACTTATTCATTCTGTATAACTAAAACTTTATTCTAATCTCTTAAGAGAAATTTAAAAAAAATATTTAAAAATTGTCCAACAAAACAAAATCCACGAATCCACTGACATCCCCGACAACTCAGCCTTTCCTGAACATGCCCACCACTTTCACACCTTCCTGCCTTGGTTCATGCCCTTTCCGATTCTTTAGTCTAAAAAAATTCTGTTAAGCTTTCACATTTTACCACTAATGCTTTTTCTTCCATGAAGTCCTCAGTGATTGCTTTAATCAGAAATTAGTCTCAGAATAACTTTGTACCTTTATTGGAGTGGTCAATTAAGTCTGACATATTGTAGACAGTGGTTTACATGCTATCTTCCTCACTAACCTATGAACTTCTTAAGAAGAGGAAAAAAGGGTAGTATAGTGGAGTTCAATTATTCAACCAATGAACCAGAAACCAAAGGACATGCCTTTCATTTAATTATATCACTATAGAAATTCATTCTAATTATCTATAGCTGTATTTATAATTATAACTTGTTAGTTCTTTTTTAAATTTAGATTCACTTACATCATTTTAGATTGCCTCCAGGCATTTAATTAAAGTTCTACCTCGCTGGATATTTATTGCTTCTAGATTGTTAGCTGTTTAAAAGTAGATCTGCCCACTTCGGAATCCCTTCTCTTACAATGATGAAAGCATCTGAAATAATGACTACTTCTTTATGGCATTCTCCCAGGCACACGGAGAACTTAAATCATTAACTCTTCTGTAGTTTTTGCTTCCTGATTTCCAATATTATATCACCAATTCCCAACACTGTGTGTTTGTTCATGCATATTTTTTTAATACTAGAACATTTTGATGCAGCATTTAGAAGGATTTAAAAATTCAAAAGTCAGCAGTGATTACAATACAATTACTATTGCAATTTACCATGGCGCCAAGTGCCTGTAAAAGGATCTTACCTCTGTTTCATTATTCACTTCACTGCCCTGGAATACAGTGTTACCGCTTGAACAGAACTATTTACTGTTTCTTTTATATGTATAACCATGACTCCAAATGTCTGTAAAAGCATTTTACTTTTATTGTGCTACTCTCCTGGTCATCCTTCAACAGGATTCCTTTTTCAGTAGAGCTGCTTACTGACTTTCATACACGTAAACCTAAGAATAAAATTTCCTCAAAGCAGCTGTGAGCATTCAGTCTTCTGTGGTATCAGCTATGCCTTTATTCTGTTATACCCAGAAAGTAGGACCCTGAAATCCAGTGCTTTAGATGACCTGCACAGTCCAAACATCTACATAACAGAAATGTAAGAATATGCTCATTCAGTGTAGCAAAAAGTTAAATTTAAAGATTGATCAGAATATGGAGGCTTAATATGTCACAATCTTTTCCATGTCAGCTTTCATTTATCTAGGAAAGTATTTATGTTCTTAGATACAGCTAATTTCTTGTATACAACTCAACCTTGATATAAAATTGTATTTATTCAATAAGCATATATTTATGAAGCAAATATCAATTTTCAAAATTGACAAGGGTCTGAGATTTCACCCCACTTTCGATCAAACAGGTTAGCTTGCCACAGTATCATGAACACAGACAGAAACCCATAGATTCCTGGGTCACAGTCCAAAGGTCTGTCCTTCGTAGGGCGGCAAACAGCAGGAACATCAGCGTACATGACACCGGCACTCAGTGGTTTGCATCACAAGGAAAAGGCCAAGGGGTCCAGCACCTTTTGAGTGAGCAATCAATGTTCTAGCAGTCAGCAATCAACCCCTCTGCCCACGGAGCCCCCGTTACACGGAAGCTGTAATGCAGTTACTGTGACCTATTATGGTTTCTATGTGACTAGCTACAAAGATGGCTCAGTGTCTGGAAATGGATAAGCCAGTCTGGGATACTCAGCAAGAACATTCAGAAGTGACCAGAGCCCATTGCTGACTGCCTTACCCAATACCACAAATCTCATAGTTCCATTGCGTAAAGAGTTACCTAATCTTAGAACGCTCTTCTCATCCCACCTGTGATGACCTCATACCAAAACATGTTGAAACAAAACAGAGCAGTTTTAGAACAGAGCAGTTTTCTGTTCTAAAGCAGATGAAAACTTGACCACGTTCGTAACCATTACCCTCTTTCCCTTATTTCTGCTCATGTCGCCAGCTTTCAGCTGCCTTGCGATAAATCTCATTGCTTTCACACAACAATGATGAGATGGCACCAAAATCATGGAGGTGCACTGCCTGGATGTCCTTTATAGCCACAGACGTCTGCTGCCAGTCACTTCTCCAATTCTCCCTCTTCTGAATTATGTATCTTCACACATTCAAATAAATTCAACTTTAACTCATACCCTACCCATGTTCTATTAAAATTAAATCCCCTTTGGAAAGTTTAAAGCATTTTGTCTCAGAGGTATCTGTCTTTATGAAATGTACAGTAGACATGAAATCATTCTGGATCAGATGAATACATTTTGCTCATCAAATATTTTCAATAGACATACAATATGTTGGCATATAAAGATAAAAATGAGGTTTATTTCCTTTGAGGTTTAATTTCCTTAAAAATGAATAAGAAAAATAAACATGAGAGTATAATTAATGTAATAACAGACATATGTACAAAGTGGAGGGTGACACTAAGGTAGACACTATGACACCTTCACAATGTGATTGGTGTAAGCCATGTTTAAAATATGAACAAGAATATGCTAGCCCAAGGGAGAAGAACATTCCCAGTAAAACCAGTAATTTTTTCACAAAAAATAACATAACTGACCATAGTCCAGTTACTATATTATAGGTAACAATGTTCCTCCTTCAAAATGGCACTTTAGAAAAGGATCACCTGCAAAGGAGCTTACTAAATTCAAAATATTTTTTATTCAGTGAATATTTTTGGCGTACCTATTAGAGTATTTTCAGGTTGTTAAGCAGAGTGTAAGGTTTTCAAACACTAAAACCATGTTTATATATTAAAAAATAACAGTTGTGGAAATATTTTAATTACCGTAGTCATTATAGAATTTTCTTATTCACCACCTGAATTAAGTAAATCTGAATTTTATGAATTGACTAGAAAACATAAAAATGAAATTTTAGAATTCTCATGTGCTTATACACATAAAAATCAAACACATAGGTTATTTTTACATTACTCAACCAATTAGGATGAATCATGTGAAATTGTGATTGACAGTTCTAACTGGTTGTACCCAATATAAACAATTTTAATTGAATAATGTAGAGAAGATTAGCATTGGGGTTCTGATATGGTAAATTTGAATTTTGTAACACATGCTTATAACCTATGCAAATTTGGGCAAGTTATAAAACTTCCCTGATCCTCCATTGTATCACCTATACAGCAGAAATACTAAAATGTACCTTAATTAGTTGTGATTGTGTTAGTTATATAAGAACATCCCGTCCACAGCAGTTTATTTAGAGGCTTTCTCTGTCTCAGGTAACAAAAAAATACAGAGGTCATGAAATCAAAAGTGAAGCTGTCATTTTACGAGTTCATCAAGGAGGGCAAGAAACTGGCTTCAAGAAGAGAAACAGGAGGCTTAGAAAAGGTCAGGTGTTGGAGATAGGAGAACAAAGCCTTCAGAAAGAGTCAGGGAATCACATCTGAAGAATTCCGTTTACATTGACCTAGTTGTTTAATTTCTTTTCATGGAAGTGGTTTGCTTTTGGATGAAGCTATCTCCTAATTTAATGTTCCAGGTAGCTCTTGCACACCCATTCTTAGCACCCACTTTTCCTCACATTTTCAGAGGGTCTGCTGCACTTTCAGGCATCTAGTTTTAGGCAAACATCAGGCAGGGCAAAGGGCAAAAACGTTCTCCAGGAAAGGCTTTGGGAAGAGATTCTCTCTCCCAGAGATTTTCACCTCTATCTCATCGGTTAGAATTGTATCGAATCCATATGCCTAGCTACAGGAGGATTGCAAATTCTAGTATCTCCTTCTAACCACCATAAAATAAAAAGGTAAGGAAGAAGGAAATTGGAATAGACATTGGGGAGCTCCCTTCAGTATCTGTGACACTACCTTTATAGACATTGAAAGACTGAATGAGGAAAAGTATGTAAACAACTAGTAAAGCAATTGAAAAATAGTAATTCATTTGAGACTGTTGCTAACAATGATTTCAATAATGATCATGATGATAATGTTCTAATGCTAATGATGAAATAAAAGTCTAAATTTTGACTATATGTGAATTGTTT
The DNA here is from genome assembly GCA_963574355.1 of Loris lydekkerianus. Taxonomy (NCBI): domain Eukaryota; kingdom Metazoa; phylum Chordata; class Mammalia; order Primates; family Lorisidae; genus Loris; species Loris lydekkerianus. The sequence goes on from CAUYPK010128555.1 coordinate 6,895, forward strand.
TATACATTGAAGTGTATTTTTATTTTTTTCTCATGATAAGCTGTCTGCATATTTATATATACATGTAAATACATACACGTACATACTCATGTATATGGAGAGCGAGAAAAAAGGGAGGGAGAAAGACAGAATGAATTCCTTTTGTTCTTTTTATTCAATTTATTTGGATGGTGTCTGGCCACATTGGGTGAGGGTGAATCTTTCTTATTCCATGCACTTGATTTAAATGCCAGTCTCAGCTGGGTGCTATGGCTCACACCTCTAATCCTAGTAGTTTGGGAGGCCAGGAGTTCAAAACCACCCTGGGGTGGTGCCCGTAGCTCAGTCGGCTAAGGCACCAGCCACATACATCTAGAGTGGCAGATTTGAACCCAGCCCAGTTCTGCTAAGCAACAATGACAACTGCAACCAAAAAATAGCCCGGCATTGTGGTGGGCACCTGTACTCCCAGCTACTTGGGAGGCTGAGCCAAGAGAATTGCTTAAGCCCAAGAGTTGGGCCACAGCACTCTACTGAGGGTGACACAGTGAGACTCTGTCTCAAAAACAAAACAAAACAAAACAGCCTGACCAACATAGAGAGACCTCATCTCTACAAAAAATAGAAAAATGAACAGGGTGTGGTGGCTTACACCTGTAGTCTTAGCTACTCAGGAGGCTGAGGCAGAAGGATTGCTTACGCTCAGGAATTGAGGTTACATTGGCTATGATTGTGCCATTGCACTCCAGCCTAAGCAACAGAGTGAGACCCTGTCTCTAAAAAAATTAAATAAATAAATATACCAATCTCTGTGTAGGAATCAACATCATGCTTGTTAGGACAGTCACCAGTTCTTAACACATCAAAGGAAATGCTGAGAGCAAGACATTCTCCTGGCAAGCCTAGAGAAATGTAGGCAAGCCCCAAGTAACTCAGTCAGAATAAGATAAGATCAGTTACTGGAGTGAGCAGGGGTTAAACCTAAAACATCTTATGGTACTTCATTGTGGGAGTTGTGGAGAAAGCCTGCAGTTTCCTTTCTGTGGTCTTTAAGCACATAGCTCCTGTGCGTCATTACTCAGCACTCTTCACACCTGTTATCCCTTCAGTAAATAGCCACTGCAGGGGTTGTTCAGGGCTCTCCTGTACTTCTGGGGAGCCTCACCTCTTGCAAGCTTGTACTTCCAATTCTTGTCCTGGGTGTTCCCTTCATGCAGCTCCAACAAATCTCTTTCAGAAACTCCCTCATAGATATGCAAGAAATAATGCTTTATCAACTATGTTGATATACTGTAATCCAGTTAAACTGACCCCTAAAATTAACCATCACACTTGACAAACTCTTATTTATCCTTCAAGACCCAGATCGATCATTTCCTCCCTGTGGGGGAAATCTTTTCTGATCCCTACTTGGGGATTTAATTCTTCTTTTGCTTTAAAGAAAAAGACTATATTTCTCTTTCAGTAAACATAAGAATGTTGAGGCTCATATAGATTTTGATTCTGTCCTCAAACATATTACAGTATTTAATATGTCAACACTTCAAATGACCCTACCTATGCAAAGTTCCTGGTGCACTTTAGGGTAGGCATGTTCCTCCTCCCCTCTCCTGGTCCTTTAGTTGATCAGTTGAGATAAAAACCTACTGGGGGAGGGGTGGCGCCTATGGTTCAGTGGGTGGAGCACTGCCCCCATATACCGAGGGTAGTGGGTTCGAACCCAGCCCTGGCCGAACTGCAACGAAAAAATAGCCAGGCGTTGTGGCGGGTGCCTGTAGTCCCAGCTATGCGGGAGGCTGAGGCAAGAGAATTGCCTAAGCCCAAGAGCTGGAGGTTGTTGTGAGCTGTGATGCCATGGCACTCCACCGAGGGTGACAAAGTGAGACTCTGTCTCTACCAAAAAAAATAAAAATCCTCCTGGGTTGAGACTGTGGGAGGTAATGCTGGGGAAAGAGGTTTGGTCTCTGCCCTCAAAGAGCCTGCAATGTGCTAGGTGAAACAGACCCTCAAAGAACATGATGTACACAGAACAGAAGTAGGAGGAATGTGGAAATAATCCATCCTGTCTCAGGCACAGGTTGTGATGATGCCTGGACTGTATCTTGAAAGAAAAATAGTTTACCCAGTGGACTAAGGAAGAAGGAGGAAAGGGTATCAGAAGACAGAATGGGCAGGAGGGACAAGGTGTGCAAAGGTGGAGAGGCATCAAATACCTTGTTAATTCTAGTCACGAGCCTTGGACTAGGTCTTTCCGAGTTTCTCTGTGAACACGCTCACAAGGCATTTCTTAGGATGCGTTACCTCTACAGATGGTGCATCTCATCTTTTATGTCTTGAGTTTTCACTGTTTCAATTCTGAGGACAGAATTTCCCCAAGCCCGTTAACACCAATAGGTAGGTAATGACTAAAGTTGTTAATATTACTTTTCCTGAAAAAATGTTCCTTAGTGGCAGTTCAGGGCCCCACTGCTGACTCATCCTCCAGGTGTGCCTTTAGGAGACCTTCCTTGTAAGGGCATATTCTTTTTTGCTGACATTCAGAGCATTTACAAGATTGCATTGTAAAAACTTCCTGTTTTTTTTTTTTTTGTTTGTTTTTTTGGTTTTTTGAGACAGAGTCTCACTCTGTGCCCTGGATAGAGTGGGGTGGCATCACAGCTCACAGCAACCTCTGACTCCTATTTTAAATAAAAAATTCAGTATCATTCCCCAGTAGTTGACAATATTGGTACCAAAAAAAGTACTAATTAATCAAAGTAAAATTACCTCTACTTACCACATATCTGTAACTTTGTTGGAGTTGAAGTGTATATTTTTAGGTTTTAAAACCTCGTGCTTGGTTTCCTTCCAAAGTTTATTTTCTTGGAAAGTTTGAAGACCATCTGTGAAGTTATTTTGAGATATGAATGTAAAAAACTGCTATTTTATTCAATTTGAATGCAGTAATTTTTTAAACAGTCTGAATATTCCCAGCAAGAAATAAAAAGTGAAGAAAAAAGTTGGCAATGTAAGAAAATTTTTAGAAACATCAAAAAATTATCATAAATCAATTTCTTTGGTATCACCTTACCTAAATGGCTATAGTGATGATTATCAGGTAACGTTCTACTCTCTACAGCTTTTGTTCTTACAGGTTTCATATTGATCACCCGGGAACAATTCCTGAAGCATCTGCTACATAACCTTGGATAGCTTCAAATCTCTCTTTTAAATTTAGAACTACTGGATCTTAATCATCTGAAAACCAGACCAGGTATAGCCAGTGCAGAGGTGGGGAGAGGCTAAGATCCTTCTCTGCCTTTAAGTCAATGATTTCCAACTGATGTGCTGTGAGGCAATCTTAGGTATGCTATGAAAATTTTTAAAGATCATTAACTAAATTATTTTCAGAAGAAGTTCAAAGTACATTAAGTATATTCTTTTTTTTTAACCTCACCTTTTTTTTTTTTTTTTTTTTTGATCAACATAATTTAAGTGCTGTGGAAGTATAACTATGGGTTCAACTGTGCCATGAGATAACAGAGGTTGAAAAACACAGCTTTAAGTCATTATCTTGTATATCACAGAACCACATAAATAAATACTTGCAATAAAATATAACTAGTGGCTAGTAGCAGTATTAACAGAATGTTATTACAACATTGATGGGGAAGTAACTAGCTCTGCCTAGAGAATATGGCAAATTGTGGACAAGTTCTCAAAGAATTGTTAACAGTTCCAAAGGCAACAAAGGAAGAACAGAGCATTTTAAGGAAAGTGACCAGTAATTGAAAAGCTCACACCAACTGGTGTGCCTCCAGAAGAGGAGAAATAACAGAGAGTTTAATGACAAATTAGACAGGAAAGAATTCAAGACTCAGTTGTAAATGGCTCACCACTGTTACCGGGCCCAGAGAGTCGCAAAGGCTCTGAAGTGAGGCCCATTTGCATTTTGAATTGCAGCTCTGGCCTGAGCATGAAATTTAGATCAGCAGAGGAAGAAACTGGCTTCAAGAAGAGAAATGAAAACATTTATAAAAAGCCAGGCCAGTGACACTAAGGATAAGGAAGAGGGGAAACGTTTCAGAAATATGATTAAGAATGTTCCTAGAAAGGCTCCCTGGAGGTCCGAGTGTGCTGTAAGGTTCTGCTTCCCAGGTGACCTCAGAACCATAAGTTATTCAAAGCTTTCATCAACAAGACTTCCCGGAGGCAGACAAGATGGCTAACTAAAGCCAGCTTTCCACAGAGGCTCCCATCCAGAAGGAGAGTTAAAGGACAGAAATTTAGCAAGTAACCTGGTGGATTAGAGCTACACCAAGAGGGAAGGTTAAAAAACGCACATCAACACTGCTGAGGCAAGCTGCAACCCCAAGGATACAAACAAAAGGTACAAAATCCATCACCAAATGGATGTGAGTCCCCTCCCCCATGAAAATGGCTCAGAGTGCCCCACAAACAAACAGTCAGAGTTCAAAGTTCCTCCCACTACACACCATGGGAGAGACCTCAAAAACTAGACCTATCTCCCCTACTAGGGTACCACAGCATTCTCCTGCCAGGCATAAAACTGTATAAAACTGTATATATTCTCTACCTGCAATTCTGAGCTCCAAGCACTCCCCTTCACTCTCACTCTGAGGTCTGGAGGCCTGTCCCCCAGGAGTCCAGATTCTTGGGTGATTTCTTGAAGGGTGTGAACAGGGCCTAGACTGCAGCTGGTAAGTGCTGATTCTGCAGCATGGGAGTGAGGAGAAGATGGTTGGCTGAGAGGGAACCACAGTGGAGCACCGGTGCTCCAAGGCACAAAGTAGCAGCCGTCTTTTGGCAACAACAGGGCTCACTCCCGGATATTCCGAAGCCACACCTCCTGTCTCTCTGGGCAACCAGAGGAGGCTGGGCATCTTCTCAGGTGGCAACCCCACGGAACAGATCTGGGACAGAAATGCAGGCCCCGTGAGTAAAGGGTTTGCCTGAGGTGGTAACGGCCTGGGTGGAGCACCAGGACTAGAAAACGCATGTGCAGAGCTGGAAAATTCCCAGGGCAGGGCTGACCCAGAGAACCACTTTACTGAACCTAAGAAGCACCTGGCCCTCAGGGGATCGTCAGCCTATAGACAAAGAAAGGCAGGAGTCTAGAACTGACAGCTAACCAAATACAAACCTGCAGGAGCAAAGACAGGGCCTAAGGCTCAGGCTCTGGGAACTCAAAACAGCTTCTCTTCTGCAGGCCAATTTAGCAGGAACAGAAACAAATTCCCGCAAAGTTGTTCTGTTCTGTTCTGTCAGTAACATCAATCAGGGGCAGGGCTGGAACTGAGTGAACACCTCCCAGACTCCATCAAGCACCCAAGATTGTCAGGCCTCACCTCCCCCTGCTGGACAGAGGCAGAGAGCTGTGGCCTGGCTGAGCAGATATAAATTTCCTTATGATTCAGGCAGGTACAAACCCCTGGAGCATCTTTTCACGAGAGGCAACTGGGTAACAACCCTGTGGGGCTATCAGTGATGTGTGTGACAGAGGTGCAAGGTGGGGAAGGAGGCATCTATTTGTTGGGTGGGTTCTCCTGATTTCCAGAGTACCGGAGCAAGTCACATCTGAGTTGTTACCAGACCCCTGTGATGCAGTTGCCAGAGACCTTTTAAACTCTCTCACCTAAGACAGGTGCTGACTGAGACAGTTGATTTGGACCTTTTGAACTGAGCCAATCGCCTGAGCACTATTCAAGTGGTGCCCTGGGTGTGTGGTTGTAGGAAAGGTTTGATTTTCCTTTTCCAATTGTTGCCTGTGGAGGGGGGGGTGACTTAATTGCTGGTATTTTTCCACAGCTGAGACTTCAAGCCAGAGTAACTGTTTCACTAGGGTCGGACAGAGACCAGCTGAAAATAAGACAGAACCACTTAGCCCCACCACACCAAACAGGTCCCCCATTTCTCAGGCCATAGCACTATATGGCTCCTCGACAAAGCTCCAGGAGAAAAATCAAATGGGGTAAAATATCATGGGGTGGAATTAGCAGAAAAACTCTGGTAACATGAATAACCAGAATAGATCAAACCCCCCAAGGAAAGATATGGCAGATGTAACTAAAAATCCCATTCATAAACAGCTGGCTGAAATGTCAGAAATCGAATTCAGAATTTGGATTACAAATGAGATTAATAGAATGGAGGAAATTTTGTAATAAGAAATTCGAGAAGCAATACAAAAGTCAGAATTAGAAATTCAAGGAGAAAGTCAAAAGTTGTCTCAAGAATTTAACGAATTTAAAGATAAAACCACCAAAGATTTTGATGCACTGAAGCAAGAATTTGTAGCCCTCAAAGATCTGAAAAATACAACAGGATCCCTCAGTACCAGAGTGGAGCAAGCAGAAGAAAAGTTTTCTGACATTGAAGACAAAGCCTTTGAACAC
>CAUYPK010128557.1:0-25851 GCA_963574355.1 Loris lydekkerianus
TGCTCCTCCTCCTCCTCCCCCAGGACCCCTTCACACCCTGGGCCGTCCTCCAGTGGGTGCTCCTCCTCCTCCTCCCCCAGGACCCCTTCACACCCTGCCATCCTCCAGTGGGTGCTCCTCCTCCTCCCCCAGGACCCCTTCACACCCTGTGTCGCCCTCCAGCGGGTGCCCCTCCTCCACCTTAGGATCTCTTTACTAGTTCTGGCTTCCATACTCCAGCTTTCTTTTGCTTTTTTTCTAAAGGCTCTACCTGCAGCCTCCATCAGAGGACTCTCCTTGGGTGTGGGGCCCCTTTTCCCAGCACTGAGAGCCTGGTAGCTGGCAGTCCCTGGCACAGGTCCCTCCCTCTGGCTGCTGGTGTGGGGCTGGCTTGTCGCTGGCTGGCGCAGCTCAGCAGCTCATGCTGCCCAGCACTCTCTCAAAGGGCAGCCTTGTTTTTCTCCCCTGCCTTTGTCACCACCTTTTCTCTCACCTACTGTTGGTTTTTCCAGGATTATTGTCTAGGAGCGTGTTGTCATGAATTCTGGACTCTGCAGAACCTAATTCTCAGCTTCCCTTGGTGCTGCTCCACCTTTCAGACCTGGCTTTGCCACCCTTCTGCTGTGCTGACACCTCCTGGTGAGCCTGGGCAGCTTGCCGGCTCCTGTCTGTCTCTGGGGACTGCACAGTTGAGCAGGCTCCCACCCCTCAGGGACAGAGGCTTCCTGGCAGTCATTTCTCCTTCTGACTCTCTCCCCACACTGCCTCCTGCCCTGCTGGGGAGGGAGGCTGCTGCTCTGCTCTGCCTTCCGGGGCTCACTCTCCCCAGTGCATTCCCTGTGCAGCCACCGCCTGTGCAGGAAGCTCCTCTGAGGGAGTCACTCTGAGTCAGCGAAGCCCTCCGTGGCCCCTCCACCTCTGGCAGGATTAAGTCCAAGGCTCTCTGTCACAGACATGTGGGTTCTTACATGAGTAAATGGATGTGGGATGTGGTTTATTGTTAATCCCGTTTTTATATTCACACGTCAAGGAAACCTTGAACTCCATGATCATCACCTTCCACCTTTCCCACTGGACCATGACCAGATCACAGTACATTTTAAGAAATAATTATTCAAAAGATTTTACATAAAAATGTTTGTTTCAGATTTCTAGGATGTATGTAACTGCAAGTAGAAAGTCCAATAGCTCTTTTTAAATGTGAACATGGAGATCCCAAGGGGGATTTAATTTTCGAGCATCCCACACAAAGAGCAATCTCTGGGCTTTCACTCTGTCCACCTGCAAGTGGCTTTGGCCCAGGCAAGGGACACCTGGACAGTATCTCAAGAATACTTCTTTCCTTCTCTCAAAGGTGGTGGGCACATATCCATCATTTTTCTTGGTCATCTTTCTCTGCTTATTTTTCCCTAAGTCTTTTAAGAACTCTTGGATTTTATATCCCTCTCTGTTCTATTTGTGATCCTCCAAAAAAGACCCCTACTCTTAATCTATTTAAAATGAATTGTTTACCCACTGGGATGACAAAAAGTTCCAACCATACCAAGGGCTGCCAAGGCTGTGGAGCAACTGGAACTTACACATGGCTGTGGGAGTGTGAAATAATACATTTTATTTGTAAAACAGTCCATGGTAGCTTGTAAGTTAAGAAGATACTTACCAATGACCCAGCAATTCTAGTTATTCATCGCAAGTAAATAAAAATGTATGCCCACAAACCCATACGAGAATGTTCTTAGCAGCTTTATTAAAAATTGTCCCAACTGGAAATAAGCCATCAACAGATGAGTAGGTAAAGAAATCCTGTTATAGTCATACAATGGAATGTTACAGCAATAAAAAGGAACAATATTGATAAAACTCAAAATAGTATGCCAACTGAAAGATGCCCAACACACGAGGGGTCGGACTATCTATTCTCATTTATGAAGTTCTGTAACAGGCAAAAATAATCCAGAGTAGCGGAAATCAGAACAGTGGTCAGTGAGGGTGAGCTTGGGCCATCTGCCTGGGACGGGCACTAGGGGATTCCGAAGGGACCCTGGAGATGTGCAGTATCTTGGTCAGGTGCAGGTAACACATCTGGATACATTTTTGAAAACTCAACTCCCTTTATTTTTTGAAAAAATAAATACCTGCACATTTGTTTTTATTTATTTATTTTTTTCTGAGACCAAGTCTCACTTTGTCATCGCCCTTGGTAGAGGACTGTGGCATCATCATAGTTCACAGCAACTTCAGACTTCTAGGCTCCGTGCTTTTGCCTCCGCCTTCCAAGTAGCAAGGACTACAGATACCCACCGCAACACCCAACTCATTGTTTTCTATTTTTAGGGTCTCACTCTTGCTCAGGGTGGTCTCAAACTCCTGAGCTCAAGAAATCTACCAGCCTCACCCTCCCATAACACCTGGCCTACGTGTACATTTAAAGTGGTACATTCATTTTATTGTATGTAAATTATACCTTAAAAGAGTTAACTTTCAACAGTGAGTTTTAACAGTGACTCATGAATAGCAGGGTAGCGGTCAATTTTAACAGGACATGGAGACACTTGTGCTTTGTGTTTTAGTTCCTGCGGGCCTTTCCAATTCTCCTAAATTAAACTTACTTTTCTGGGGTACCAACACTTAACATAAATTTAAAATCGATTCCGGTATTTTCTGTCAGTTCTCTCTTTCGTTTACTTGGGTGTATAAAAAACGTTTCAGGCTAGGTGGGCTGAGGTCGCTCACTCCTGTAATCCCAGCACTCTGGGAAGCTGAGGCAGGCAGGTGGATTGCTTGAGCTCAGGAGTTTAAGACCAGCCTGAGGAAGAGCGGGACTCCATCTCTAAAAACAGCTGGGCCTTGCGGCCAGCACCTGTAGTCCCAGCTACTTGGGAGACTGAGGCAAGAGAATCACTTGAGCCCATGAGTTTGAGGTTGCTGTGAGCTGTGATGCCATAGCACTCTACCGGGGGCAACAAAGCAAGACTCTGTCTCAAAAAAAAAAAAAGTTGCACGTTACTTATCATCCCAAATGCATGGTATTGGGGCTATATTAGGTTTTGTGTGCACTTGGGGGCAATGCTGCCTTGGAATCTACTCCACACTGACAGCCCAGATGAGACACCTATAACTTAGGGCCTCAGTGCACAGACAAGGTACCCTTGCCACTGGCATGCTTTTAGCATTAATGGATTTAGCTCTTGTGTCACATCCATAATGAAACATTTCAATCAACTTTTTTCAATTTTCGCCTAATTATCCACCAATTTAATTCTGAGAGAATGAACACACTGTATTTAACAGACAAAAAGTTTTTCAGCAAGCAGTCCTGCCTTTCTCCTCGGCAATGTTGACTACCCCTGGGTTAGACCCAGACAAGATTCAAAACACTTGTAGAAAGACAAGGACTCAGTCTATTTTTGCACAGTTGCCATTTTAATCCCTTTTTGTATTTCCTTCCCAAATAAAACTTAGACAAGACTGCTATGTTAAGGAAGATGAATAATATTAACAAACTATTTTGAGGCGGGAAATGGTACCACTTTGAAAACTGCCCAAGCATTTCCTCTTCTGAAAACAGATGTGGACATCTTAATTGGCAGGACAATTAAATAGTATTTATGAGAATCAACATCCTGTTGTAATTAAATGTGCATTTGGCTAAAAATAGAAAGATGTATAAGTCTTAGTCTTCATGCTTCAACCTCGCTGGATAACTGTGGATAAACCAAGTGACTTCTTAGGCCTGTGAGACAGGACCAAGGAGCTCCAGGCTCACACCTGATACAGCCGGATGCCGACTTGACCTGCCCCGCAGACAGTGCCCGCTGGGTGGCTTCTCTGTCATCCACGTGGGGCGCCATGCAGGTGACTCAGCCAAACTCAGAATGCCAGTTGCTCACCTCATATTGTGTTAGCACATCACGAAAACTTATACTCCCACAGATGCAGAATAACATATATAACTGGCCCGTAGGAAATGAATAACAATAGAACAAGTACCCTTGTGCCTACCACCTACCTTAAGAAACAGAATGTTCCTAAAATATTCTCTCAATATCCTCATTTGCACCCTTTCTTCCTTCCACTGTGGTGACAGAATACCCTAAGTCTTGGGTTTATCATTCCCTTGCTTTAGTTTATTGATTTAATCCCCAGCCCCATCAGCCCTGTCTGTCTGTCTTTCTCTCTTTCATGTATGTTTAAATTTGCATGTTTTTGGTGCCTTATACAGCTAGTGTCATACTGGAGAGTATGCTAGGAGGTTTTATTATCAATGGGGTTTGATTTTATCAAACATTTTTCTGTAGTGATGGAATAAACTCACACTTTTTCTACTTTAGGTGGTAAGGTGGAGATCTCGATTTTATTTATTTATTTATTTATTTATTTTTGAGATACAGCCTCAAGCTGTGGCCCTCGGTAGAGTGCCATAGCATCACAGCTCACAGCAACCTCCAACTCCTGGGCTCAAGGGATTCTCCTGCTTCTGCCTCCCAAGTAGCAGGGACCACAGGCACCTGCAGCAACGCCTGCCTATTTTTTTGATTGCAGCCGTCATTGTTGTTTGGCAGACCTGGGCTGGATTTGAACCTGCCAGCTCAAGTGTATGTGGCTGGCGCCTTAGCCGCTTGAAGCACAGGTGCTGAGCCAATTTTTTTTTTTTTTTTTAAATAACTGTTTATTTACTGAAACTGGGGCAGATTAGATATACTACTAATTTTAAATTTACATCTTTTTAATTAAATTGTGAGGTGTTTTCTTATACACACACACACTCACAAATTGGCATGCAACAGTTGGCCAGGTGGAACAATCACCTTATCAATCAACTGTTGCAAGTATTTTTACCCAAGGTTAAAAAATTGTTTATCCTGAACTTGAAAACCTGTAACAAATTTAAATTAACTATATAAAATTTGTTACTTGTAGTTTCCCCTTACAAAAGATCACAAAAAAAAAATAAAAAAATGTATAAGTAACTAATATATATCAATCAAAACATAACCCTGGATCATTCCCACACCCAAACCAGATGCTCCTTTAATTTTAAACACATTGTCAGAGACCAAAAGAAAGTCATTTTATTTCATACAAAACAAAATTCACTTGTGCCAAAAAAGGAAGACCCAGGAGAAACAAAAAACAAAAACCCCAGTGCTGACACTGATGTTCAGAGCCCTGGTTCCTATAATGGCATAAATGTATTCATGATCTATGTACAAGTGACTAAATAAAAATAAATAAATAGTGGCCCAAAGTCCAGTAATTAAAAATAAAATAGTGGCTATATATGCAATGAATTCCAAATGTCTTTAGCCCTTTGGAATCAGAAATCCATATTTTTCCAATTACGTGAATGCCTACTTCCTACATGTCAGGGGTGGGGCAGGTGGATAAGCCAGTGCAGAATGGACAAAGCTACATTCACTGGAACGCCGGGAGAATTGGTTTTAACAGAAGCGTCTTAGGAGGTTAAGCAGAAACAAACAAACGTTTATTAGCTGCTTGTGTCTTAGATTTAAGTGGGGGCAATTGAGTCCTGAGGTTCAATGTAAAAATTTATGGGGGGAAATGTAAACTGGGGCAAATCTTACCTTTAAAACAAGGTCACAAAGTATGAACGTAACGGGCCTGGTATCACACTTCAGTCAGAGCTCTGACATGAGGATGCGCAGAAAACGTAAGACTCATATTGTACACGAGGACGCTACAAGTACTAGATTTTCTAAAGAATTGCTGGATTTGGCCACGTGCAGTGGCTCACACCTGTAATTCTAACACTTTGGGAGGCTGAGGAGGGTGGATTGCTTGAGTTTAGGAGTTTGAGACCAGTCTGACCAAGAGTGAGTCTCTATCTCTACTAAAAATGAAAACTGAGCCAAATGTCATGGTGCATGCCTACTTGGGAGGCTGAGGCAGGAGGATCTCTTGAGCTTAGGAGTTCAAGACCAGCCTGAGGAAGAGCAAGACCCAGGCTCTACTGACAATAGAAAAATGAGCCAGACATTGTGGCAGGTGCCTGTAGTCCCAGCACTCGGGAGGCTGAGGCAGGAGGATGGCTTACGCCCAGGAGTTTGAGGCTGCAATGAGCTAAGCTGACACCCTGGCACTCCAGCCTGGGTGGCAGAGTGAGACTCTGTCTCAGAAAAAAAAACAAATTGCTGGATTCGATTGCCTAATTTTTGAAGGAATTTTTCCATCCCTGAGATGTTTGCCATTTCCTTTTCTCTCGTGCTGTCCTCATCAAGCTGAAATTGAATTGATGTGTTGAATGCTTGCTACTCTCTACAAAAGTTTGTTTAAATTTTAAATTCTCTCTTCCTTGAAATTTTGGGAGAACCAGATCATAAAACTACCAAAACTTTTATCTTCTTCCTGGGAAAATGTTATTTGCTCCGTTTTTAAGAATGGTTATTAGACTTTTAAATCTATAGTTTTCTCCAGTTAGTATCAGTTATATTTTCGTAGAATTTGTTTATTGATTCTAAAATTCAAAATTTCTTACCTTAGAGTTGTTAATATGATACACTGTATCATATTATTGTTCTTATCTCTGCTACCTGTACAGATATGGACCCCCTTTTCATGCCTGTGTTAATCTTCTATCGCTCCTGTAACAAATTACTGCAAACCCAGTCTCAAAACACACAAGCTTACTGTCTTGGAGTTCCGCTGGCCAGAGTGCAGCAGGGCTGTCGCTGAGCTCATGATGCTGGCAGGCCCAGGGAGGGTCCATTCCCTCCCTCACGTTCTCTTTGGTTACTACCCCTTTTTTCCTCTTCACCCTGTCACTCTGCCTCCCTCTCCTCTCTCAGACACTTGGGACCACCCTGCACTCGCCCTTCCAGGTCCCTACTCGGTCATTTCTGCCAGGTTCCTTCTGCTGGGGACACCTGCTCACTGGGTCTGGGGGTGGGTATGTGGGATTCTGCCTGCCACCACCTCGGATATATTTATTTGCACATTCACACCTTCTGTCTTTCTTTCTCTCTCTTTTTCATTTTATCAGTTTTTTCCCAGAGGTTTTCCACTTTGTAGTCTTTTCAAAATCTATTTTGTAATTCTTCTCTGGTATTATGATCTTCTACTTTATTAATTTCCAACCTTGTTTTAATTTTCTCCCTTCTTTTTAGCTTTTTTTCATTCTGTTATTTAATCTCTAATTTCTTTTATTTTCTTTTTTTTTTTCTTTGCCCTTTTTGGCTGGGGCTGGGTTTGAACCCACCTCTGGCATATGGGATCGGCGTCCTACTCCTTGGAGTCACAGGCGCCGCCCTCTATTTTCTTAAGTTGGAGATCCAATGGATTTTTAGCAATTTTTCTTCTCATTTTTTAGTTAACAAATAAAACCCACATATATTGATTAAAATGTCTCATTGCATAAACATTTTATTTTTACCTGTATATATTCTTGAACATATATATTATAGTATATGCAGCCTGGGAGGGGCAGTCTCGGCCCCTCCTGACCAGTAGGGGTCCCACAGGTTGCCAGCCCCAGCCTGAAGCTGGTATGTGCAGATAAAACTATCCTCAACCCAACTTGTTCTTCAATGTGTGCAAAATGGGAATAAAACATAAAACACTGCTATTTCAGGGCAGTGCCTGTGGCTCAAAGGAATAGGGTGCTGGCCCCATATGCCAGAGGTGGCAGGTTCAAACCCAGCCCCGGCCAAAAACTGTAAACAAACAAACAAACAAAAACACTGCTATTTCATCAACTTGGGCACACATACAGGAAAAATGACTGGAAGGAAATTATATCAAAATATTAACATGTGGTCTCTGTTTCCTCCCTTATTATATTCCAAGATTAATATTTATTACATTATTATATTGATTAAAACAATGAATGGATTTTCTGAATAGATAAGAAGTATCAATACACACCAAGACAGCTTTATTCATAGCTAAGTTTGCTAAAAATGCATGTAAACCAGTAAGGCCTATTTTAATATGCTGTCTTTGTACAATGGCATCTTCCTCTTGTCAAGTACTTTATTTTATTATTATTATTATTAATTTATTTATTTTTTGCAGTTTTTGTTTGAAGCTGGGTTTGAACCCACCACCTCCAGCATATGGGGCCGGCACCCTACTCCTTTGAGCCACAGGTGCCACCCTTAGTAATTATTTTTTTTGAGACAGAGTCTCACTACGTTGTCCTCAGTAGAGAGCTGTGGCATCACAGCTCACAGCAACCTCAAACTCTTGGGCTTAAGTGATTCTGTTGCCTCAGCCTCCCAAGTAGCTGGGACTATAGGCGCCTGTCACAACGCCTGGCTATTTTTGGGTTGCAGTTGCCATTGTTGATTGGCAGGCCTGGGAGGGGCTTGAACCCGCCAGACTTTGTGTATGTGGTTGGCACCCTACTCCTGGAGCTACAGGCACTGAGCCATCATGTCAAGTATTTTAAATGAATATAAATAGACTGACTTCCACTTTCCTGAGCAAGTGGCCTGCAAAGGCTTCCATACCTGCAGAGCTCTGAGCAGACTGCTGTGAAAGCCACACTTTGGGCCTCTCTCATCACCTGGTAATGGTGGGTGCTGCTCCAGTGAATGGGCAACACTGGAAGGAGGTCTGGTGCCTTGGAGGTCAGAGCCAGCACTGCAGTAACTACAAGAAAAATCAGACTTCCTGGTGCAGCAGACTCACAGAGCACCAAACTCCAGACATTCCCTGGAGAATCTGGGAAGGACCCCCACCCGGTTCCCTGGGGGTCATGACACTAGGTCTAGCTGCCCCACTTCAAATAGCTTGTACTGTTTCCTCTGTGACAGGGACCTTGACAAGGAGAGACTTCCCCCTAGATGGTGGGATGATGAAAGGCAAAGGGTAACCAAATGTGGCTGGAAGAAATGCCTTTAAAATTCCAATTTGCAGGCAAGATGTCAGACTGCAGACTGGAAAAGTGAAGAGAGCAGAGCTCCCAGTGTGGGAACAGAAGCACAGGTGTTACCCAGCCTTAGTCTGGGGAGCTGCCCAGACGGCTGGCAGGGCCTGGCAAGAAGGCTGGGCCCATGTGGTCCCCATGCCCACCTGGCCCTGCTGGGGGAGGTAGGGCAGGATGAGGGAAACCTTTCTACAGCCTCAGGTCCCAACCACACTGGACTCCTGAGGAGAAAGCTGCTCATTATGCAAACCTATGCAGAAAGCCAGTGGGAGAGGGAAAGCAGAGGCCCACCGCCCCACCCCCAGAGCAGGCCAGGGAGTGCCAGGGACGCAGGTGGGGTTGCATCTATCAATATTTATTGTATTACAGATTAAAATTGAGACCATTTAAAAATATCAATTTGTTATTGAAAACCTATTACATGTTAACCTATATTATAAAAAATAACTATACAGGTATTTTCCAAAAACGTAAATAGGTCACTGACAAGAATAGATTATTATGTTTTCTGTAGTTTCCTTAGTGTCTACCTGACAGAAGCTGGGAGAGGCCTAGGTGCCTTTTCCACCTTCTTTTTTTGAGACAGTTTCACTTTGTCATCCTCAGTAGAGTGCTGTGGGTCACAGCTCACAGCAACCTCAAACTCTTGGGCTTCAGTGAGTCTCTTACCTCAGCCTGCCAAGGAGCTGGGGCTACAGGTGCCCACCACCACGCCAGCTATTCCTAGACATGATGTCTTGCTCTGGCTCAGGCTGGTCTCCAACCTGTGAGCTCAGGTGATCTACCCGTCCCAGTGTCCCAGAGTGCTGGGATTACAGGTGTGAGCCACCGTGCAGGCCACCCCTCCTTTCATCTGTGTGACGTTGCCTATCCCTGGAGGTAGGACTGCAGGCTGGTGGGGGGAGAGGAGGAGGAGGGGAAGAGAAAGAGGGGGAGGGACGGGGGAGGGAGGACAGGACGAGGGAGGGGGAGGAGAGGAGGAGGGGAGGAAATGGGAGGGAAAGAAGAGCGGGAGATGGAGGGAGTGAATGGAGAATTAGGACAGCCTGGACCTCTGCTCTGAACCCACCCTTTATAAAGTTCATACCAGGGCATCAGGGCAGGGTGCAAACTCTGCCAAGGTACAGGCATGGTTAAAATACACCAGCCACTGTCCCCTGGCCGACTTCCTATAAGTTCTTACTACTCAGGAGTCCTGTGGCTGGCACTCATGAAGATTCTTCACTGTCTTAGCTGCTTCCAGAGGTGACATTGCCCTATGGGACTTAAGGCTGGTCCTGGAGGTATTTCTAAGACACTGCATCTGGGTGAACCAATTGTGCACCCAGACGACGGGCCACGCCAAGGCGCCCTCAGCTGGTCTGAGACAAGGACCAACCTGGCACACAGGTTTCCACTCGGACTGGTGGGCTCATCCCCAGCCTATTAGCAGACCCGGTTCGCCAGGGCTTTCCTGCCTCAGTATCATAAAAAACCTTTTCTTCCAATAATCTCAGCACTCTGGGAGGCCAAGGTGGGAGGATCATCTGAACCAGGAGTCTGAGATAGCTGTGAGTTGGACTTACTCCACTGCACTTTAGCCTGGGCAGCAAAGTGAGTTTCTGTCTCAAAATAAAACAAGCAAACAAACAAAACCCACCTTTTCTCCCAAACTCTTGGGGAGACTTGAGAAATTCCTCTCGAGTCCTTGCATGTTATGTTGCCTGTGATTTTCAGCCCCTTCTCGCTGTGACCCCGCCGTCCGGCGCACTGGCTTCCCCCCCGACCCCTTCTCACTATGACCCTGCCGTCCAGTGCACTGGCTTCCCCCGGCCCCTTCTTGCTGTGACCCTGCCATCC
Organism: Loris lydekkerianus; assembly: GCA_963574355.1. Classification (NCBI taxonomy): domain Eukaryota; kingdom Metazoa; phylum Chordata; class Mammalia; order Primates; family Lorisidae; genus Loris; species Loris lydekkerianus. The sequence goes on from CAUYPK010128557.1 coordinate 10,706, forward strand.
AGCGCACTGGCTTCCCCCGGACCCCTTCTCACTATGACCCTGCCGTCCAGTGCACTGGCTTCCCTTCAGCCCCTTCTCGCTGTGACCCTGCCGTCCAGCACACTGGCTTCCCCCGGTCCCTTCTCGCTGTGACCCTGCTGTCCAGCGCACTGGCTTCCCCCCGACCCCTTCTCACTATGACCCTGCCATCCAGTGCACTGGCTTCCCTTCAGCCCCTTCTCGCTGTGACCCTGCCGTCCAGCGCACTGGCTTCCCCTGGCCCCTTCTCGCTGTGACCCTGCCGTCCAGCGCACTGGCTTCCCTTCACCTCCTTCTCGCTGTGGCCCCACCGTCCAGTGCACTGGCTTCCCTTTACCTCCTTCTCTCTGTGGCCCCCCTGTCCAGCGCACTGGCTTCCTGAAGGCATGCAGAGACGCGCTGGAGAGACGTCACTGGGGAGGAGTCAGCAGGAGCTGTGCGGTAGACATTAGCCCAGGCGAGCCCCCAGGAGGAGCGAGTAGGCAGAGAGGAGGTTCCGAAGCTGAGAGGAGATGTATTAGGATGTTAGGACACTAGGATGGAGGGGGAGACACCCCCGTCCTCCCAGAGGAGCAGGTGCCGCTGCTGGACAGGTATGATGACACCAGACAGGAAGTGGTGGTGGGAGCAGCCGTGGGCAAGGCAGCGGGCACTGTGGTTGGTGTGGGCAGAGAGAACAAGAGAAGGGGAAGTCAGGCAGAGTGTGGGAAAGCCCTTCAGGAGGGTTTTCTAGAAGGAGAAGAATAGCTGCTACAGGGAGTAATCAAGGGCATTTTAGCGTGGAGTCCTTCTTCACAGCATGTTGCAGAGTGACTACTGTGAAGCAGAACAGGGTGGCAGCAGGCAGGGAAGACTGGCCTGGGCTGGATGCAGGTCTGTAGATGGGGCAGACAGTGGCCTGGGCTGGATGCAGGTCTGTAGACGGGTGGACAGTGGCCTGGGCAGGATGCAGGTCTGTAGATGGGGCAGACAGTGGCCTGAGCTGGATGCAGGTCTGTAGATGGGGCAGATAGTGGCCTGAGCTGGATGCAGGTCTGTAGATGGGGCAGATAGTGGCAGGCAGGCATAGGAGGGGCAGTGGGGCCTGGGTCTCTTGCTGGATATGATGGGAAGGAGATGTAGACATTCCCTTTCGTTTCCTTCAATTATTATTATTATTATCATTTTTTTATTGTCATTTTTTAAAATAAAGATGAGGTTGGCTCGTCTAGGGCATGAGCTGGCGGGTTCAAGTCTAGCCCGGGGCCTGCCAAACAACAATGACAACTACAACCAAAAAATAGCCGGGCGTTGTGGCAGGTGCCTGTAGTCCCAGCTACTCCGGAGGCTGAGGCAAGAGAATCCACTTAAGCCCAAGAGTTGGAGGCTGCTGTGAGCTGTGATGCCATGGTACTCTACCCAGGGTGACAGCTTGAGACTCGGTCTCAAATAAAATAAAATTAATAAAATAAATAAAGATGAGGTCTTGCTATGTTCACCAGGGTGGCCTTGAACTCTTGGCCTCAAGCAATCCCGCTTACCTTGGCCTCCCAAAGTGCTGGGATTAAAGATGTGAACCACTGTGCCTGCCAATTATTTATTTTTTGTTTTTTGTATTTTTTAAAAAAATCACAGAGTCGTCAGCTGGCAACAAGAGTTGGGGAGATGGTGAAGGTCTGAGGAGACAAGGGCAGAGAGCATGGACCTTGCAGGTGAGTGATTACACATTAAGTGTGACACCTGCCAGCAAGAGCAAGAGTGTGTGTGTGACGGTGTGCAGGGGCAATGTGAGCGTGCAAGTGTGTGTGAGTATATGAATGGATAGTGTGTGGGTGTGAACATGGATGTGGGACAGGTGGGGTTGGCATGCAGGTATCTCCAGTTGCCCTGGGAGGGTGCAGTGTCCAGTAGATCTCACAGGACGTGCTGGGGCCAGCACGACGGAGGCCGAGAGTAGCTGGGAGAGTTTGTGGCCTCTGTAGTCCACTCTAGTCTCTGGGCTTCAGGTGCAAAGGAGCAGAGAGGACAGGGCCCATGTTCTGAACGCCCCAGTGGGCATGCTGCCAGGACTCAGGATGGAAGGGCACTGGGGAAAGAGGGGGTCCCTGCCGGTGTCACTTGGCCATGATGAAGTACACAGTTCACAGGGCTGAGCAGCCGTCATCCACTGTCCATCCCCAGAACATTTTCCTCTTCCTGAACTAGGACTCTGTCCCCATGAAACCGTGCTCCCCTTCCCAGCCCCTGACACTCCCACTCTCCTCCCGGTCTCCACGGACTGACTGCTCTTGGGACTTCTGACAGCATCTGTTCTTCTATGACTGGCTCATTTCACTGTGTCTCAAGGTACATCCGGGTCCTCCCCTGTGCCAGAACTTCCGTCCTTTGTAAGGCTGGACAGTAGTCCACAGGGATTTCTGCTTATCCACTTGTTCATCCCCCTCCTGGTGGACACTTGGGTTCCTTCCACCTCCTGGCTGCTGTAAACATGTGTCTCCGTTCTCAGTTCTCACAGGTGCATGCTTGGAAGGAGGATTTCTGCATCATGGGGTAATTTTATTTCTAATTTTTTGAGGAACCTCCAAACTGTTTTCCACAGTGGCTGTACCATTTTACATTCCCACTAACAATGTATAAGGGTTCTAATTTTTCCACACAATTGCCAACACTTCTTTTCCTTTCTGGATTTTTTTTTTTTTTTTTGTACCAACCTACTTACATGAGATGGTCTCTCACTGCAGTTTTGATGTTTTGATTTGCATCTATCATATGTTAGAAGATTATTCTCTTCAAAAAAACAAACAAAAAAACCCTCAGAGGTTGATGTCATTAAGCCCTCACATGATAAATTGTTGACTCCACCCTGCATTTGAACATTAAAAAATTTAATTAACATTAAATTCCCCTTTGCAAAGAGAAATCAGCCAAAAGCAGCTGTTGAGGGCAGTATAAGGGCCCCTAACCTTGTCCATGCCCTGATACTACTACATTTTGCATTTTAAGCACAAATTCATTTATCAGAATACATTGTTAGACTGGAACTAAGAAAAACAAGGAAGAAACTTATCACCAATTAATTGTATGTGATATGTGCATAGTAACCTCAAAAGTTCTTTTTAAAATTTTTAAATTTGAAATTGCTCTCTATTTTGGGTCACTTAAGAAATTTGTTGAGACTTTTGCAAATAGATTTCAAAACCTAAATGAAATGGATAATTTTCTAGGAAAACTGTGTATCAAAATTGATCCAACTCCAGTGAGATAGAAAGTTTAAAAGGACCAATTCCCATAAAAGAAATAGGGAACATTGTCAGAGAACTACTCAATATAATAAGCACCAAGCCCAGATGATTTCTCAAGGGAGTTCTACCAAACTCTAACGATAGTTTTAAAACTAACTAAATTATTTCAGACAATAGATTTTCGTTTTTACCAAGCAAGTATAACACACTTAAAACTGATACAGATAGTACACACATACAACAGAAAATGTTAGACCAGTATCATTTATGAACACTGATATAAAATTCCAAAGTAAAGTATTAGCAAACAGACTCTCACAATACATTAAGAAACACTAGTCAACAACCAAGTGAGAATTCTAGAGAAATGCAAGGATGGTTCAATATTGGGGAAATTGGTCAATAAAATTCATACTTTTAAAAGGTGTAAAATGAAAAAAAAATCACAATATTACTTCTACATCTGAGATGCTCGGAGCGGGGTGGATCCTTTGGCAAGGTCCAATACCCATTCTTAATAACAGGACTTTAGAGAATCTGTACATACAGATCTCTGACAGGAAAATGCCTCATATTAAAGTAGCATGTTACTCAAAGGGGAAATACTGAAGCATTTATGTGTCATTTATCCATTAACTCTGCTACTATTTAACATTGTACTGGGTATTAGCCAATTTGATTAGACAAAAAAAGAAAAATTACAGGCCAAATAATTAGAAAAAAAGAAGCAAAAGTGTCTCAATAAACAGATGACAAAATGGTATTATACTTAGAAAGTCTAGATAATCAATGACAAAACTAAGTCAAAAAATCAAATAATTCAGCAGTTCAGCAAGATATAAAATTAACCTACAGAAAACAATAGCCATCATATACAAAAATATTATAAATGGGCGGCAGCTGTGGCTCAAAGAGTAGGGCGCTGGCCCCATATACTGGAGGTGGCGGGTTCAAACCCAGCCACGGCCAAAAACTGCAAAAAAATAATAATAATAATAATAAAATAAATATATATATACACTCAAATACAATAGAAGAAAAAAGCCCATTTACAATAGCAAGAATTAACAACCCAGCAATGAAACCAGAAGTATGCAAAACCTATATCTACCTATCTAAAGAAAACTAGAAAACATTTCTGAAAACACAATTGAAGATAGCTACCCACTTTCTGGGGGACTGCTTCCTGTGACGTGGGGCTCTGTGGACACAGCAGGGCACAGTGACGCTGTAAAGCTCCAGGTAGGGTCTGGTAGCCTCCACTTCCTGGCAGAGAAGGAACATCCTGTTGCATTAGAAACCAAAGAAGTGATCAAAACCAACAACAGGGGTTTTAGAAAAGGACCCTGGAACCTGCTTGGATGGACCCCCAGCAACTCCCCGCCCCATAACAGGAGCAGGTGCATTTGTACCTGTGGGAACTGCAGTTTAGGCAAAAAGGAGCCAGCAAGGGGCAGAGAGCTTTCTGTTTGCCGTCTAACCTGTGGACGCCTAAGAGGCCAGGAAGACAGAAAACCAATCTGGCAAAAGATAAGCTGATTCCCGCTGGCTCGGTTCCAGTCACACAATGAGCTCCAAGATAAAAATGTAAAAAAAAAAATCTTTAGTGAATGAAGTTTTCCCTGGGATTTATTTAAGTGATTACATGCTTTATATTTGAGACAATCAGGAAACTATTGAAACTGTGCAATGGGTGCATGCTCTGACAGCCGCTGCCTCTCTGAGCTTCGGCTATCTGCACACAAATTTCCTACAGTGCTAACATTCTGTGCTCTGTGTTTATTTTATGTAAAAACAGGATCTCTGGGGTTGGCCAAATATGCTTGGAAAGTCCTTATAACAAAAGAATTGTAGCTGAAATGTGCCATGTTCCAACAGGGATTTCTTATTTATGTATAATTTAGGAAAAATAGCACAGTGAGTACTGTGAAAGTCACAGGAACTATGAAAGCTTTTTATATAGAGTTTTGGCAGGAACTTTTCAGACTGAAAAACTTGACATTTTAATAACTATAGATAATAACTGAAGATTTAAGTTCGGATTAATTTTTGCCGTCTTTCAGCTGGTCTGGGGTTGTAGGTGTAGAACGCTGAAGTAGGGGACGTGCAAGGCTTCAGGGAGATTGAGGGTATCACTGAAACTGCCTGTACGGCACAGGGCAGGGCAGAGGGGAGGTCCCTGCAGAGAGAAGACATGAGTTCACAGTGGGGCTGGCAGGCCGAGAGGGTGTGCTGCAGAACCAGGAGGCTCCTGGCTGGCTTCCCAGGAGGGTGTGGTGTCTTTTTCCTCTCCGAGGGATACAGGCTTTCGGGCCCAGACACCCAAGTCAAGTCAGTTCCAGGCACTTCAGGTTGAGTCATCAGAAAAAGGAAAATAGGGATTTCTGAATTTTTCACATCACTGCATTTTGTCACATAGCACATTTGAATTACTAAAAAAGGGAGAAACTTATTTAGTGAAGTGAGGGGAAGCAAAGCATTACTTTGCATTGGTGAAAGTCAAGGTCTGACGGATGCTGATTTACCTTCATGTGAGCTGAAATCAGAGGCCTTGGTGGGGACTACAGCCAGCTGAGCAGGCCCCTGGCTCCACCCTCCTGGGGGACTCCCTGCACCCAGCCCCAGCTTCCAGCAGCCAGTCCCCCACAAGACAGCCTCCTATGCTGACTGGAGGGGTCAGCTTCCTGCTGTCTGGCACAATCTGTCATCTAGGTGCCTTTGGCCATGGATTCCAGGGAGGGGGCCCCTGAGGCACAATGGCAGCTCCTGCCCCTCCTTCCTGGGCTGTGTGGTTGGGCCAGGGTCCCAACACACTGAGGGCAGCCCTGACCATCCCCACCCCCAGCCCCCCTACCCCTGCCAGCAGCTCCTGGGAAGTGAGCGCATTCTGTCTTCACTGCTGAAGCCACGGTGGGGGTGGGGGCCGTGCACCTGCCTGGTACTTGTCTAGGCCCACATGACTTGAGCCTCTGAGAGAGGACAGAGCACAGAGGAGAGTCGAGGACCCACACCAGACACGCTCCGTGACTGAGCCAGGTGCCTGACTCGCGGGCAATCTCTGCAGTTCAACCGCACACACGCAGAACCACAAAGGCCCCTGGATTTGACGTTGAGCATGTTCACAGAGTAGAATAAAAGGGAGACTTTTACGTGGTTTATTTATTTATTTATTTTTGCTGGGGCTGGGTTTGAACCCGCCACTTCTGGCATATGGGGCCGGTGCCCTACTCCTTTGAGCCACAGGTACTGCCCAGAGACTTTTACTTGATGCAACACAGTTAACAGAGGAAACTTATTTAATAGTATATCATCAAGCAATTTGTCAGAGGCGCTCAGATGTTTGCCTCCCAGTTTGAAGGAAAAGTCAGCTGCCCTGGGCAGGCCCTATGGCAAGATAATGGGAGCCTGGATGTCTCCCTTCTGCTGGGCCCGTTTTCACGAACTCTGCTGAGAACATCTGGTAGCTACTGGCCTTTCTGGGCACCCCTGCACAAGGATGGAACCAGAAGTCCAGCCCTGCCTGCCTTGTCCCCCCGCCCACTGCCCCATGGTGGGTATGCTGCCCACATGCTCCCTGGGAAGCCCTCTGGGTCTGCAGCTGTCTCCTGCCCAGGCCCTACTGGCCAGACCTGTCCCAGTTGTCCAAGCATCCACTCACTGTGCGGAGCAGTTGGCCCACAACAGAAACAGCAGGGATGTGGACTAAGTCACGGGACAAAGTAGGCATGAGCCCCCGCCCCCAGGGAGCTCAGGACAGTCTGCGGTGTGAGTGTGCCCCCTGGAATCCGTGGGGAGTCCTAACTGCCATGAGGAGGTGACCTCCTCCACCCCTGTAAGGGCATCACTGCCTCACCTGGCCTGGAAGGAACTGACTTCCCTGCCCCCGCCATGTGGTGACTTAACACTCCTCTCACTCCAGCACACAACAGGTGCCATCGGCCCTAACCAACCTGAGCCACAGTGGCTTCATCTCGGACTCCTCAGTCTCCAGGACTGGGAGAAATAAATTTTCATTCTTTATAAATTTATCAAAATTTATAAAAGTCTCAGGCATTTTTTGTTGTTGTTGTTGTTGCAGTTTTTGGCCAGGGCTGGGTTTGAACCCACCACCTCTGGTATATGGGGCCAGCACCCTACTCCTTTGAGCTACAGGTGCCACCTGTCTTAGGCATTTTTTTACAGCAGCACAAATGCACCAAGACACTGCCTTCTGTGCTGAAGGCCATGTTTAAGAGCCCTGCTCTGACATGTGAGGTAGCATCCAGATGCAGGTGTGGCCACTTCTGGCTGTGTCACTTCCACAGGGCACACCTCCTCTGAGCCTCGAGTCTGCAAGCTGTAAAGAGGAGTCCACAGCATTTACTTTGATCATCTGCAGGGCCAGGGTCTTCCCAGTGTAGTGAAAACACAGTCGACCCCACTGCTCCTGGATCACTCAACCACATCAGCCCATTTTATTTTCCAATTTTGAAAAAAAAAAAAAAAAAAAACCATGGAAAAGAAATACAAGGGCGGTCTGGAAAGTTATGTAGCTATGTACTATGAAAACTAGTATCAAAAATGGCTGGATACTTTCCAGACAGCTCTATGTCTCCACTGAAAGAGAAAGGGCAGTGACAAGTGACACACCAAGAGCATCATGCTGTAGCCCGACTCCTGACTAAGGCAGAACTGTTTGCTACCTGGGACACCAGTCATTGGGTGCAGGTTAAGGCCAATAATGCTCCCACCTTCTCAGTTTCCAAGACATTCTGCAATTCCTGACTGTTGTGTGAACTCACCAGGTTCGCCCCTACTCTAACCCCTAATACGTGACGCATGAGCCACAGAAAGCACACACAGCTGGATGCTGGCTTGTGAGACAAAACCACTCACATGGCCGCAGGAACCCCCAGAGTGAGGTGTAGTCTGGAAGTGGCACAAGGTCTTGGGGTTCACAGATTCTTCCTCCCTGCTCCTCTAAGAAGCCCTGGGTCAGAAGGGAGCCCCGATGTGTGGGCAGCAGGAGACCCAGCAGGGGAGTCCATGCGGCAATCCCATCTCTATGTCCAAAGGTGGGATAAGACGCAGGGTGCAACATGTGAACCCGGGAAGGTCAAAGTCCTAGTGAACGTCAGTTAAGAATTAGGCGCAACACTTCTGATTTTAAACTTGTGAATTTGAACATGTGAAGATTTATCAGCACATTTTGTACCTCCAAGACATAAAATATCCATAGTGCTGTGAGCAGTAACCCGCATCTGAGAAACAAGAGCTGCCACCACCTGGGCTCTGAGAGTGCTGGTTACTTTATTCACCCTGCCCAGTCACAATCCCTGCTACTTCTGGACCATACGAAAGGGTACAGCGCACAGAGAAAGCCGGACCCCGGAGCCTGGGTTTTCAGTCATTCATCTTAGTAGAGACACCATTGCTATGTATGTCTAGGAGTTAAATCATTTCTTAAAATGATATAAATAGATCATTGTATACCGTGACTTAAGTATAATCAATAAAATCAAAGCATCAGTAATCAAAATACACTATTCTGAGAGTTCCATGATACCTAACAAGCATGTCACACATGATTTTCTTTCTCTCTCTTTTTTTTTTTTTTTTTTTGAGACAGTGTCACTATGTCGCCCTGGGTAGAGTGCCATGGCATCACATCTCACAGCAACCTCAAACTCTTGGGCTTAAGCGATTCTCTTGCTGCAGCCTCACAAGCTAATCATACATGATTTTCAAGAGTAATTTGTGCCTTCCACAAACACTCTGATGGTGCTTTTGATAAAAAATAAACTTTAACTTTAAATAGCATATTCATGGCCAAAAAAATTTTTGTGTGTCAACAAAATTGCTAAATTGGTAGATAAATTTTACTTGGGCACAAAACAGTAAAACACTGTACCCTGAGACCCGTCACCAGGCTGCTGTGGGGCTGTTCTAGGGACCCCAGGCCTACAGCTGAGGTCTGAGGGGTCCAGGTCCACCCCACAGCTCAAAGGAAAAGGTTATCACTGCCTGGATTTAAAATCAACAGAGAAACACCAACCAAGGAATTAGAGTCTACTTTGGGCACCTATGAGCAATTGAGTCATTTAAAAATGGTTCTAAAATCTAGAAATCTGATTACTAAACACCTACCTTATTTTGTCAATTAAGCAATACAGTATGAACGAAAAAATTCTCATTTTAAAAACAGGTTCAGTGATAACACATAACCTGCAAGATTTCACCTGGACCACTCCACACCTTGTCAGGGTGGGCAAAGTCCAAGGTGCCTCCACCCAGCCAGGGCAGTGGACCCAGGATGGTGCTGTATACTTTCTGCCACTAGATGGCAATGCTGTATGCCTGGTTTTTGAATTTCATAAATGGGGAATTTTGACAAGGGCAATAAATCATATTATTTTATATCATAGGCCAATTCTCTCCAATTAAAATGAACATGACTCTGAATAAGACACATAGAACATGAGCATGTGACTGGAAAGTCCATGCTGAGCCAATTCAGCCCACTACGTAGCTGCTTCAAGTATTCAAACAAAGCCCCCCTGGACAGCCTGCAGCACCTGACACCACGGCCTTTCCCTGATGCTGACCTTGGTCCCACGTGGCTGAGCCACAGAATGCACCAGAGCAGTCAGGAAATCATTACGGCAAAAAGCTGTGAATCAGGAGAATGGAGGTCTTAACATTTTGTGGCTCCTGCAAAATTAATACTAATGAGAAATAAGGTTAGTATTTTCACTTAGAATTAAACACAAAACATTCACTCGCTCATCCATTACCAAAGGCGTTGTTCACGGAGCCTAGCAGGACCCATGTGTCCTGCTCCCCTGGTGCCTGGGAGCTGTCTGGGCCCACACGGCTACGACCTCTTCTTCTGCAGCACTTGACCGTTGGTCCTTTCTGGCCAACGGCTCTTGGTTTCTGGCTGTGCAAAGTTCCAATCCACTGGATTGAGAAGCTGCTGGGTCTTTTTATGGGTCCAATATGGATTAATGATGAGTGTTAGGAGAGCCAGTCCCATAAGGAAGAGGGCAAAGTGAGGCAGAGACAGGCTGCTGACCAGGCTGTCCCAGTGCCAGAAACACACCCACCACATGTGGTAGATCAGTACCATGCGGCAGTGAAACATGTGAATCATCAGCCACTGGTTGAGCTTCCAAAGCAGAGAATCCGACCAGCCGGCCTGTAGGAGACAAAGAGCAGAAATCAGCATGAATCTGCCCAGACCACTCTGCACACTATAACAAGGCAATTGCTATTGTTCTTCAAAAACAAATTCATGTTGAGGCTCCGCCTGCTCTGAAGTTTGTCTAGAAGGAGCCCATGGGCTCAGAGTGTCTGTACCAGTGGGCTCTGGGCCAGCTGCTTTCTGTTGCTCTTGCTCTCTCACTGCAGGAGATGCCTGAGCCTGCACATCTGTAGGAGCCTCGTCCTGCTCCTCCAGCTCCATACAGGCCCCTCCCTGGGGCCACAACACTGCATTTCCTATCCCTGTGCTCACACAACCTCTGTGGGCAGCAGGCAGGCCCAGCCTGGGGTGGGACAGCAGGAACTCAAGCTTCTCTTTAGTTCCAGGTCTTAGCATAGTGCCTGGCACCCAGCTGCTCCAAGTTTGTCACATATAAAGAGGCTGCACAGCTTATGTTGTTAATTTCCTTTGATGAACTGATACTATCTATCCAACTAGACCTTGAAGACAGAAGTGATATTTTATACTTATTTTTTCTCTGAAAGCCTACCACAGTATTCTGTACACAAGAAGTGCTCAAAAATGTAACCCACTCGTGTGACTGGTTAAAGGTTAGCAGTATTTCAAGTTTCACATAAAATACCCTCTGAATAATGTAATGGGTTATAAAATATGGCAAGAATCTGTGCTCAAAGATCTTAAGAAAAGAGTAGTATGAGGAACATTTTGACATCAAAATGACAATCAAGATCAAAGATAAAAGACATACATTTTAGAAAATACTCTCAACATCAAAAATGAACTAAGCGCTGAACAAATAACTAAGCCAGGTCTCAATACTTTTGATCACTAGTAAAATCTTGTTAAAAAATAAAAAAGCAAAAAAAGGTACGTGTATACACACATATATTACTTAAAATTTTTTAAAGTATTGAAAGAAAGAAAAAAAATAATGTTTTCTGGGGTTTACAAATATTACCCACTGAGCTGTAAGATCCACTAAGTTTTCTTTCTCTAAGGAGCAGAAAGTCTGGCTTGGCACCAGTAGCTCAGTGAGCAGGGCGCCAGCCACATACACCGAGGCTGCAGGTTGGAGCCCAGTCTGGGTCTGCTAAACAACAATGACAACTGCAACCAAAAAACAGCCGGGCGTTGTGGTGGGTGTCTGTGTCCCAGCTACTCAGAAGGCTGAGGCAAGAGAATCGCTTGAGCCCAAGAGTTAGAGGTTGCTGTGAGCTGTGACACTATAGCACTCAAACCAGGGTGACATAGTGAGACCCTGTCTCAAAAAAAAAAAAAAAAAAAAAAAAAAAGGGAGCAGAAAGTCTAAAAGATTTAAAATTAAGAGAATAACCTGTAACCAAACTGAATTTATTATTGACCATGTATGCTGTAGCTTAGTCTGCTAATGAGTTTTGCCCACAACAAAATCCTAATCTGTAATTAAATTTGGGAAGCCCAGGGAGCACTTACCTTCAGGAGCATCCAGGAAATGCAGGTGAAGGGGGTGCTCATCTCCAAGAGCAGCGTGGTCATAGCCAGGTAGTGGCCGGCTCTGAGATTGATGACACAGCCAAGAAACCCAAGGAAGGCAAAGAGATGATGGACAGCCAGAAACAAGTCAAATGTCCAGAAGAACAAGTTGGACAGGTGGACTGCAACATTTTCAAAGAAAAAGAACCCAGTTGCGGTTGTGATGTGAAACCAGCACCAGCCCTGCTGGGCCTGCGCCTTGTCGGCATGAAGCACGGGGTCCGCCAGCAGAGCCCACAGGCCTGCAGCTGTACTCTGAACACCAAAGACCGCACGGGTGGCCGCCAGGTCCCAGAACATCTTCTCTCTGGCCACCAAAGAACGGTAAGTGGCATTCAGGGAGGACGACAGCTGGTGGCAGACCACAAAGACACCCAGGTAAAAGACAAAGCCAGCGACCGCCAGCGTCGCACGGATCTTCCAGGAAGCATAGTCCAAGTCAAAAATGCTCTCTGATGTGGCCCAGTCACTTGCAGGGTTCATTGTCCTGAGTCCTAACGGAGGCGCAGGGCCAACACAGGGTCTCTGGGCCCTACACTGTGTCTGCTGGTGCAGCCGTCTCTGGAATCATCATCATGTCAGTCTCCAATCTGAAGGAAGAAAAGATAATTCAGTTCATGCCAACTAAACAGAAGCTTAGACATGTCAATAACCCAGTAATGCAAAAACATCGTAATAATTAATAATAATCGTTATCAATTAATAATTCTGTTATTAATTAATAATTAATTCTGCACCTTATACTTAATGCATTTACAAAGAGGCATTAACATGATAACTCCACTGGTGGTGCAGAAGAGACAGGGAGGCACCACCTGAGTGGGAGGAAGAAGGGTGGTTGGCGTGGACGCATGGAGCCGTGCTCTGCCCAGGGGGCTTCCACACCAGGCCCTGGCTCTCCCGGCAGTCAGACTCCTCAGGGCAAAACACACTTTAAATATTACACTGGAATGTACTTTGTTAAAACATTTTACTTCTAGAACCTAAGACAAGACCATCACCTTAGTGCTCTGAGTTCTGTGTGGCCGAGCTACCTATGAACAGCACCACATCTCAAACACAGTCCTTGGCACACAGCTGGGGAAGAGGCTGGCATGCCTGGGTTCAACCCCTTTGGACCTCTCTGAGGCTGCTTCCTCATACAGAAAGCAGTCTGGTGAGCACTAGAGGAGGTGACAGGCATCAGGACAGTAAAACAAGGTCTGGTGCACAGCAGGTCCTTGTGTGTGTGTTTTAGTATCACGTGTCGCCACTCACTGTGTTCAGACACCCTTACACACAGTGGAGAGAACCAAGTCCTCAGGCCTGTTACCTTGCAACGGTCTGAACTGACTCAGTATCTCTGGCAGGCACTCAAGCACTTGCTGAATACACGAACAGATTCCAAATTATGCTCAAGGGGTTCAGTTTACCTGAGCTTGAATTCATTTTGTTCGTGAAACTGCAAAAACCAGAGTCTGCAGTTCTCAACACTGGAAAGAATCTGTGAAGTTACCTATTCTGGCCTTTGCTTTTACAGGGCAGGAATCCCGCGCACAGACTGGAGACTGTGGAATCAGTTACAGACAAAGCACCATCAGGAACTTGGCCTTCAGATACCCATCCAGCCCCCTCCTGCAATCTCCAGTTTGCAGGGGCTCACCCTGACACGGCCCTGGGCAGGGGAGAGGACCCTCACGAACCACACCCAGGACAGAAAGCGGAACTGGGGATGTCTGCTGCTGCACACAGGACCCTCTATCTCTGAGAGCACATCTAGAGCCAGGGGCTATGAAGGAGCCGTTCATCTGTGGTAATTATTATTCAGCTGAAACAGCTGCTATGACCACATGCCAAGGATGCTGCAAGCACCACTCAGGCATGTGCTGAGTCTGAGCCCTAAAGCAAATGACACAGCAACTACTATGCTCTTGACAGTGGCTATATAATCAAAAGCAAAATGGTATAAGTGTTAGTCCCCTACTCCTCCATTGACATTCTAGCTTTAATGCAGGCTAACTCTGTGTGAGCACAATCTGATTCATGGGGAAAAAGACTGGATTGGTATTTATGTTTCTTACTAAAAGTCTTGTGGCTCCTGTCTCATTCTGCCTAGTGCATGTTGCGGGATCACACGGGTGTGCTCTCTGATGGACGTCACAGATGACATCAAGGCACTGCTCTGTCCACAATCAACACCTTGTGGCCCAGGCCTCCGGCCACATAGGGTAAGACTACAGTGCACTTACACACCTCCAAATGCACTTACAAGTTAACCTGTGCATGTATTGAGTTTCACACATGAGGGGGCTGGCAGGTGTACTTGGCTCTGGAATTCCATCTGCAGCAAGTCACCTCTTGACTCTATGCACCAACAAGCACAGATCAACCTCAAGTGCAGTCCAAAGCTTTGAGGGGAGACAGATCACCAGGGTTAGAGACAACCAGGCTGGGAAGAAGCTCTTCGATAGCCATAAGATCAAGTTCGGCCTCCCGGAGACTGAGGTTCCGGAGGTGAACTGAGCTAGCCCTCTGGAAGCCACCTCCCAGAGGAACCAGCTGCAAATCATTTGCTACCAAGTTCTTGAGTGCTTTTTGTTCTGTACATTTGGAAGCATCATGGGTGTCCGTGAGTTATTTAAAAGAAATTATAATAATTTTGTTAAACCATTACCATGTTAGGTCTTTTTTAAGAAAGAAAAAGTCAACATGTCAAGCTCTTTTCACTTTGTCCTGTTCTAGGTGGTGGCTAAATCTAGGCATTCACGGTTTCTTGACATACCCTTCTTCCCTCCTTGAAATGACAGAGAAAACTCAGTTCTGGTTTGAGAAAGAAAGACAGCCATTAGTGACTCAGGCCAGTTTGATTATTTACTTTTTGCCCCTAGGGATGGGAGGCAGAAGCTGCTTCTAATGCAAACACCTGTATTCCCACTACGCCATGCTTGGACTGCAGGACTAGCCCCTACTTGCCAAGGAGAAGAGTCAGAGGGCACAACTGCCCCATATTGAGGGGGCAGTGGTGAGCAGCTGGGATGTTCCAGCTTGATGTTCCCCCTGCCACCCTTACCCCACCCCCAGTTCCTCAAATCTGAGCCTGGACTGCCTTCAGGATGAGGATGGGGTGGTAGTGCTGCTGTACAGGGTACAGGTTTTCCTCAAGAGGCTGATGACACAAACAAGGTACAGACTCAGGCTTGGCCTGGATCACA